>JAHQIV010001486.1:0-11509 GCA_030463285.1 Phytophthora europaea
TGCGATGAGGCGCTGGCGGGCACTAATCTTCGGCATGTCTGCCGACAATGGCAGCCCTGAAGCGCTGTACCAGAAGTCTGTCGCGATGTGCAGCCCGGGTTCTTGACGCTGAGCGTGGGGGTGAGTCGGGCGCCAACAGCAGTGGTGTGAAGTCTGTGCTGCAGGGTCAAGCGGCCTTCCACTCGCCGATTTTGGATGCAGCAGAGGCGCTATCGCGAAAGAAAAAATAAGTGATAAGGGGTCAATTCTGATACCCCCTCCAAAGACGCCTGTTATTTGCTCTCCAAATGCCATGTCATTTGCCACGAAATCGCATGTTATTTTGCGGGCAAATAAAGCCGCAGTTTTTAATTCTGATACCCCCTATTTCGCACGACTTTTTGTCAATTCTGACACCCCCTATCACTTTGCGTTGAATTACTATATGTACAAACACTAATACATGAAGTTTTATTTCTTTTTTACTGGAAAACTTCGTTCTACGAGTTCGCGACGTCGATGGGTCCGTGGGTCTTGAAGTCGCTAATCTGAATCTCCTTGCCGCTGTCGGCGTAGTCGCCCTTGAAGCGCGCCAAGCGGAACTCACGCCAGCTCACCGGGCGGTAGTTGGCCTCCTCGCCCTCCTTCACCACAATGGGCTCGATCTGGGCCTTATACGACGGGTTGTAGAAGAACGGGGCCGAGAACCGGTCAGCGCCACCGCTGGCCAGCACGCGGTGCAGCGGCGCCACGAACTTGTCGTTGGACCACACCTGCACCATGTCTCCGATATTGATAGTGAACGTCCCCTTGCGAGGCGGCACCAGCGTCCACGTCTGCGAGTCTCGGTGGAACGCCTGCAGCGAGGCCACCTCATCGTCCTGCAGCAACACAGTCAGTGCACCGGCGTCCGTATGGTGGTACACGCCCATGGCTTTCTCCGGTTCGGGGGCCACCGGGTAGTGGTTGAGCCTCAAGAAGCTCGAGTTGTCGCCGTGGAAAAACTGGTCGAAGAACGCCGGCTCCTCGCCCAATGCCACAGCGAAGACCTTCAGCAGGCGGCGTGAGATGTACTCCATCTTGCTGTAGTACTCCTCCATCTCCTGACGGAAGCCGGGCAGCTCCTTCTCCTCCAGCCACTGGTTTTGGTCCTCTCCAAGGCGTTCGTGCTTGTCATTGGCCGGGCCGTCCTCGTCGATCCCGGCGAAGTCGAGGCACTCCTTCCAGTCCATCTTGTTCTTGGTCAGCTCGTCGTCGAAGTAGCCGCGGGAGTTGGTGGCGCTGCGACGGATCGTGCTCTTGACCTCCGCAGGGAGGTTGAAGATGGAGCGCATTGCGGCCTGGAAGCTGTCCACCTCCTGCTCGGGCAGTCCGTGGCTGGTGATGTAGAAGAAGCCCCACTCGCTGGCGGCCGCGCGGACCTCCTCGATGGTCTTGCACAGAGCCGCGTCGCTGGCGTCACGCAGCGCGGCGTCCACTTCGGAGTCCGAGCGGAACGCCATGAGGGCGGCGATGTCGACGACGGGGACTTGGCGCACGTCCATCGTGGTGCAGAATGGCCTGAGGCGTGTGGTCAGCGTATCCGGATAGACCTTGGTTAGAACTGACGTTGCCAGAACGGGCCGCAGGATTGGCTGCCTTGACCCAGATCTGCCCGGATTTGGCACAAAAAAATGAACCTGCCCGGCTGAGAATTTTGGTCTATTATTATTATTATACAGTAGTATCATCAATAGACTATTACTGATACTTATATCAATAGACTATTAATGATACTTATATTAATAGCTGATGCCAAACCGATATCACTGATACTAATAGTATTATTCGATATTAATACAGTCTTCCCTCCCCGCAAATGATTATCACTGGAGAACAGGTCAGCTCAATCAGATATCATATTTGCCAAATTATCACGTTCAGAAGGGAGCGATATTGGCTCTCACTCAGAATCCCTTATTCATTTCTCGCCGGGAACATGCCTCCCAAAACTCCCACGCATCGCATAGGCAACTTCACCCAAAATGAAGAAGTGGGAACTGGCCAAAAAGCACATGCGCGAGCCAAAGTCACGCAAAACGAGCTGAGAGAGTCGTGCCGTATTCACTTCCAACCACCGCGCAGGCAACAATATCTCAAGTGTTTCGCCGAGATCCTCAGTGCCGTGATGAGCGATGATCACAAAACTAATCACACTATCACCTAGCCTGGTCTCGACGATGCATTGAAGCTCTGGGTGTTCGCACATCAGGCCGACTGGGTTCCCATTTCCATTCAATTCCAACCCCGTAGGCTCTTTGTCAAAATTGATAATAGGGGTTCTCACGGTTGGCAGATTTGCAGGTTGCAGGTTTGTTCATCTAGCCAATCATGGCAAATCTGCAGCCTTCTAATCGTGAGGACATCCAACCTGCACTATATCGGATGAAATTTCATTTTCGTCTAATAAGAGGCGAGTATGTGATTGCTGGTTTGTGTTGCGACCGTTTTCAACAAGTAACATGGTCCAGGTAGGAACTCGTGCGGCTACAGACCTACTTCTGACGGCTCGGGCCCTGTATGCCGTATTAGAGGACTCACGCGAAGAGGAGGAGAGTGGCGATGAACTAGATGACATAAGCGTGGCGACACAGGTGATATCTGCGCGCTACTTGTTTCGAAGTAACGTCATGAAGTCTGCTGAGTGGTATCCAGAAAGGATTTTCCTCAAGGACCCCGCTCGAGCTCGCCGTGACCTGCGCATTAGTGTTGACGGCTTTCGCTTCCTGCTCGAGTCCGTGACGCATCGCCCTATTTTTCAAAGGAAACCAGGAAAACAACAGCAAGCATCAGTCCAGCTTCAGCTGGAAGTATTCCTATACTCAATAGTTTACATGTACTCACTGTTTTTGTTATCATTTTCTTGTTTCGGAATATATTAGGAACTGTAAAAACGTTTAGTGACCTTGTTGTGAAGGCCGTTCTTTCACTAGAGAGTACCTTCGTGCGGTGGCCTACTAAAGCGGCGCGTAAAACCACCGCTGAGCATGTGCAACGATCTGCGGGCTTTCCGAACTGTGTTGGCTTCATTGACGGCACCGCATTTAAGCTTCGTTATGCGCCAAAGCTCGACGCTGAGTGCTATTTTTCTCGAAAATCTTGAACGGACAACTATTTTGTGACCATAGGCGTCGCATTATATACTATCAGGTTGGTAAATGTGATCGTGTTTTGTTGGTATTTTAATCGTAATCCTCATATTTGTATTATACAGGTCGGCATGCCTGGTTCCGTTCATGATAAGCGTGCGCTTTCGTTCACTGTCATGGCCTCGGACCCTCGCCTATTTTTTGGTGTCAACGAATATTTGCTGGGCGATAGTGCATACGGGGTCAGCTTCCCGTTCATTATAAGCCCATACAAGCGGCTGCGTTACATCCCGACAACGCCAAGTTCAATTTTTGCCTGGCCGGTCAACACATCCCGATCGAACACTGTATCGGAATCATGAAGGGATAGTTCTTTTTTTTAAGAGAGTGTGCCCCATATCTGCTGGATGAAGATGATATCATTGGAGTTTGTATGCGCCAGCGCGCGTGCTTTGTGCTCCATAATATTTGCATCTATCTGCGCGAGAAACAGTTTGATCCTGTAAATGAGAGTCGTGATGAGGATTGGGTTTGTGAGATCGATAACCCATATGACCCCAACCTATATCTTTCTTCAGACGAATTACGGATCTGGATTCAAGCAGAATCTCTTCAATGTGTTTAATCAAAACAACCCCCTTCTAATGCCATCCGGATATGAACAAAACGAAGATCAGCTTCACTATGTTGGCCGAGGTTTTATTGATACATTTCCCTACCGCATCTCAGTCTACCTAATTCTCGTGTGCTTGCATTAGGCGTGCTTGCTCCAATTCAATCTGCTTGCTCAATAAAGCAAACTGCTGATCCATGTTCTTCTCTCGCAGCCGAATTGCTTCGCGCTGCAACTCCAACTGTTCCTTCTGCAACTGAAGAAGCTGCTCTTGTAGCCCCGAACCCCTCTTCTCACGGCGCTCCGTCTTCTCTTTGTGGATTCACAATACCGCGTCGTGCAAACCGCTAACACCAGCAACTGTAGTTGCACCGGCAGAAGTGAGCGATCTTGTCGAGTGGACTTTTACCTCCCACTTGACCTGGCAGGGGCAATTTGGTAGGAGAGCCGCTACCCTTGGGCGGCTCGACACTTTCACTCTCCCCTTCGACCGCGCCAGTCGCGTCGATACTCCTAGGTAGCCTCTCACTCTCGTTACCGCTTTCGAATTGACTTGCCAATAGCACTCTTCCTGGTTGCATCAAAACGGGTGGGGTTGTATTGTGGTGCTCTCCGACAATGTCATCCATCTCGTAATAAAATGGATTTTTTTAAAGCATCTCTTCAAACATCATAATACGAGCAATAAGTCAGCCTTGTATGTACCGTACTTGATTATATGCTACGGTGTACCTTTGATGGTCGGCGTGCAGCCCGAATCCAGATTGGGCTAGCTTCAGTTTGTACTGCTTGTACCCTGATTCCAACTCGCTGCACTTGGTTTTGAACTGCTTCTTACTCTTGTTGTGCTCATGCTGGGCCAAGACGTTACTCGCTCCTTCGTAGAAGCGCTCTTTGACGCCCGTCGTGTAGGTTGTAACGTGGTTACTCAGGTAGCTGAGCAGCAGATGGACCTCATCAGCAGTCCACTATTTGTTCGTCATTGCAGTGCTTCGACTGATTAAACCCTGAAGACAGAATGCGGTCTGGCGTGCTGGGAACACGCGAGACGAGTGCGGCACACGCTCACTAATGAGACTTTTGCAGGGGTATCACAAGTTTTGTCCAGTCGATATCGATATGAAACCTGCAGATCAAACCTGCTGCCACTGACAAGGCAGGGTAGGTAACCTGCTTGCAGGTTTGAACAACCTCTTCTGATTGGTTCGTTTTTCTTGCAACCTGCAAACCTGCCAACCGTGAGAACCCCTAATGTCTAATATAGCTCACATCTGGTCCTAGAACTCATCACTTATCATAACTGGGAGGGAATATCAAGTGCGTTGCCTTAGTATCGGAAACTGCTATTACAGAAATCGGGGGATGGCGAAATTGAAAAATCCGATCACTTATCATGGCATATCATTTGAGAGGGGTTCAGATTTGAGAGGGAAGACTGCATTAGATATATTGTGCCTTGCAAGGGTTTACTCGTTTTGACTTAATGGCTTGCTCGAACTATAAAAATCCGAGGTCGTTTTAAATTCGGAACACTAATAGAAAGTACAATTTGAGCGAGTTGCTGCGTCGCAGACAGAGATTTAATTTAGGCGGAGGATACGGTCCATGTTTTTAAACCATGTTTCTAACGGATTTTACGAAATAGAAGCCGGTCTTGTATTCCTTACAATCCCCTTGGGATTGATCACATTTGAAGAGGGGACTTGTAAACCGGTGAGGCCTTTTATTTTATGAAAGTAAAACATCAAGGCTTGTTCTGCACTAACACGATATACATGGTTCAATTGTCAGCACCTCACCTTTTCGCACGTCTTGCACTACTCGTCGACCAGCTCTACGTCGTCCAATGCATTTACAAGCTCATCTTCAACATCTGAGTCCGAGTTCTCCTCCTTTTTCTCCTCGTTCTCCCACTCGCACTGAGATTTTCTACCGTAGACATCGTGCCGCCAAATGAAGCAGTCCGATTCAACCGGCGAGAAGCCAGCCGCCGCGATGGGGTTGTCGATGACGGCTTGATCAACTTCCTTCCAAGCCTTGTACACCCACTGACTCACAACGTCAGCACTGGGAGGCTTCGGGTTCCCGCCGCGCGTATACTGCACGCGCTTAGAGTTTTTCCACTCATCAATATGCGCGTACAGGAGATCTTTGAAATTTTTGTAGATTCCGATGTCCCCCGCTTGGAGATACGCCGTCAATCCCCCTGGAATAACGCACATTGCAATTTCGCGATCCTTGCACTTGGCCTTGACAACGCGCGAGATGTGGACGCGCATTGAATCCCGGACGAGTGCTTTTGTAGGACCTTGGGAAAAACAGTATCCAGCCAATTGCAAAGAAGCTCTGAGTCCACCCACGCTTTAGGTTGATGCGCCACGAACACACCACCAGCATTTTCGATTTTCCGAGACCCTTTCTTGTGCTTCGAGATCACAAAAGGGGGGGGGCTTGACCCCGGCCGCAGTCACTGCAAGTACAGCCGTGACACGCATCGATGAGAAGCCCGTCGACTTCGCAACTACGTGACGAGCACCTCGAATCTCCACCGTTTGCTCGCGTGCATCTTCAAAATATACGGCAGTCTCATCCATGAGTACCGTGTGGCGGAAGTTGAAGCACTGCTTGTTGTCACGAAGGTATCTCATGTAGGAGACCGCCCGCCCGACGAGCTGCTCGTCCGTTAGCATTGTCAGGTTCGTTCGCCGTCGAAGCGACAAATCATTGCGCTTCATAAACCCAGTGACCCAGTGAGGTGAAGCCTCGAAAAGTCGAACTTGATCGTCGGAAATCTCGCTGTAGAGCTGTAAGGCTTGGGCTGCTATCCACTCTCGAGTAACCTTCTCCTTCTTTAGACGGCGCAGCACTATTGACTCCAGTAGAAGATCTTCGAGGGCCCCCAGCGCCGGCTTCCGCCCCCCCCCCACCAGCGACGCGCATTTGTGTCGGCCGCGCAACCCAAATCTCCTCGCGTTGCCGCCACCAGCGACGTGCCGTCACCGGGTCGAAATTCCACCCTAACGATCGGAAATGTGCCGGTGCTCGAGATGGCACACCTTCGCCAGTGGTGTTGATCCAGTCTATGATTCTTGTTTCTTCCAGATGCTGATGGAGTTGCGCTTGGGAGTCATCGCTGTGTTTTCCGAATGACCTGGACCGATTGAGCTCGTGCGAAGAAGTAGATCAGACATGAGGTTTAGGACGAGAATAACCGAGGACGACGATGTGAACATTGTAAAAAAAAATGTACCTGATAGTCCGGACTTGTATTTGGTGCAGGACTTCTATTCTTTGATGGTCTGGCCTAAGCAGGAGAGGACTTATATTTCCTACAGGACTTGTATTCGGAAAAATCCGTCAGTAAAACCCTGGCCAAACATGCCCTAAAGTCCATGTTTTGTGAGATTGTTTCAGTAGTCGCGTTACTAACCCTGAACACACTCAGTTAAATACGAAACAAATCCCAATCTCTGATCCTAAAAAACCTTTTGAAAGGCCTACCTGGCGATGGGATAACTGTGCGAACGCTACAATACCTTCATTGAAAAGACCATGACTTATGCCAAACGGAAGATGTACTGAGTTTCTGATTAAGTCCTTGTACGGCGAGATTACAAAAGGATTTTTGGTATTTTTATGCACGAATATGAGCCAATCAAAATACAGGATTGGAAACATGGGCTGTATGTTTCCCGGTTAATTTATAGTTGTCCTACAGTGCGCATCAAATCATTAAGACCCCCAAATTTGGAGTAAATTTTGCCAATATCTCGGCTTGTAGGACGAACTAGAAGCTACACCGTTCACGCTAATTAGTCTGACCCTGACTAATAATAATGGTTTACAATTTTTGTAGTTGAAAGCCAAACAATTGAACAGTTCTTGTATCCATAATATTTGCTCTCCTAGAAATCTAAGACCATGATTGGCTTCAGCTCGATGAGATCTGTCCAATTCCGCTGTCTTTGAGTAATTTACAGCTCTTTGAAGAAACTTAGTTGTGCAGCGTGTCACAAAAAAGTACAGAAGCATGACTAATTGCGAAGCACGACTAATTAGCGTGAACGGTGTACTGTTTAGAAAATATTTAAACAGTAGCTTCTAGTTCGTCCTATTCATTGTAGTGATAACATCATAATATTATCACTACAATGACTCTCACGACTTGCTGTCTTTCTTATTCATGTGTATGGTATATCTGTGCAGTACGTAAGTGATATATTTGGACCTAGCGTACGAACTATACAGCGATGGCATTGTTTGTTTTTATCGAAGGGAGGGGTAGATAACGACGGCCAAGCCACCCGCTCGTCACGATGGTCGTGTGATGTAGTGGGGCGTGCACGGAAGTATGTTGAGGATCATTCCACCTTTTATTTGGAGGAGCTACAAGAATTTATGAAGCACACTTTCCCAGAGTTGAAAAATGTTTCGCTGAGTACAATTTGTAGAGCTTTGCATTTCGATATGAACTTAACTAGAAAGGTGCTAACGAAGGCGACGTGAGAATGCGTACCGCACGAGGTGCATGCATACAAGGTGAAGTAAGAGGCTATGTATCTTTTCCCCGAACAATCGTTTTTTTATTAACGAAAATTACCAAAGATGAACCGCATGCTTATCGGTGGTATGTGGGTGGTTGAGCTATTCTCACTGCTTCAACTAACCTTCGTTGTTCTTTGGTCGATCCCACTCTCTGTGCAGACATCTGCTGGGTTTCTATTTCTCCCACTGAATGTAGGCGCTTTAATTGCATCGTTCGATGCTACTGATTTATCAAAGCACGTAGCACGATTTCAGCATTATGCTGCGTATCGAACATCACATGTCGTGAGTGGATAAACCAGTTGTTATACCTGTTACTGATATCCCGCCTTCATAATCCAATATTCGCACAGGATATTTGGCTTTACGTGTGGTACTAGTGCAATATTGCCAAATTGTCGGTTTAACCCCAGTTTTGACCAGTTTAATCGTACCATTTCTCAGTTTAAAGTCCAACTGTAAACACGTATTCTGAGTTGGGCTGCTTGACCACGAAGACAGACGTGCATCACCTCAGTCCGTACCCGCATCCTGTATCCGAAACCCAACAGTTGTCCGTTAGCTCAGTCAGTGGCTGCAACAGAAATGGGTACAGTAGACTCACCTTTTCTTCGAAGGCTTTCGCCATCTCCTCGAGTACCTCGGCAGTAGCCGTGACAGCGAGGCGTCACCGTGTGCCCGTCAAACTCGTTCATATCGTTGTCGCTGTCGCCTGTCGCAGAACGGGACACAGCCGGGGAAGGAGGAGTTGATCTTCCATCCGTGCTTGCCACGTCGTTGGAGTCAGGCGTCATCGGCACATCATCGTCCGCCTTGCGCGGCGTCTCATCCGAAATCTTGAGTCGCTGCAACGCCGCAGCACCCACCGGAATCTCATTAAGCAGGCTGCATCTTCTGCACCCTGGTGTGGTCCGTTTTCCGAATCTTCAACGGGCGCGGCTCGCTGTAAATATACTTGCGACCAACGCCGTTGGCCATACCCGCCTTTCTCTTGGGGCAGTCCCGTTTGAAGTGCGGCCCGATTCCGTTCATATCGTTGTGAACGCCATTGCAGTAGAAGCAGGCATTCACGCGCTCATCGTCCATCGGAAGCAGCGCAGCCTTGCGCTTGCCCGATTTCTTGGACGGCGTCTTCTTATCGCCGTTGGTTCCCTTGGCCGCATAGTTGACCGGAACCTGGACGAGGTTTAACTGTCCACCCGTCTTTCCCCTAGCCTGGATTCTCGCCCGGCTCTTGTTCCCAGAGATGACCTTCATTTGCGCCTCACCTTTTCCAAGTTGATTTTCTCGGGCGCAAACGTGACGCTTGGCCCCCAAAGGTGACTCGGAAGCAGAGACAGCACCTTGCCAATAATAAGCTGACTCGGAATCAGGTGCACTCGCAATGCCTCTTGGCATTGGCGGTTCAGCCGATTTCGAACGGACGGGATCGTCTGAAACAGCTCGACCCCGCTTCCAAAATCCATGGCCAGGGCAGCCTCAAATGCTTAGATCATGTCGACCATGCACATGGCATTGTTCTGACCAAAGTCAGCCTCAAGCTGCTGTCAGATCGTTGGCACCGGCCTCGATGCAAGCGACGTGCTTAGCTGCGTCATATAGCTGTGCGGAAGCGTGTGGTTGAACAGGTCTCTCAGATAGGATTCCTGCTCAGCCAGAAATGCCTGTTCCAGGGCATATTGATTACGCTCCTCATCTTTAGCACCATCAGCTGGGCAAGCCGAGTCAGCAGATCTTCGTACCCGAGACGGGGGGGTGCCCGTCCGGCTTGAATCTTAGTGATGCGCCCACTATTCGACAAGCTTGTCAGATGTGCCAGCACCGTGTCCCCCCAACGCTGGAAGTCGTTCGACTTTCCGTTAAATTTGAACCCAACAGATGCTCCTTGGTTGTCCTAAGCCATTGTCGAGCACTCAGTACGTGAAACGTTGAAACTCAGTTTAATTGGCCAAAGGCTTGTATATTTATTCTCTGTAATGCCCTCGAAGGGACTGATGCGCTCAGTCGTTGGGAAAAATAGAAGTGAGCTCCTTTCACCATCATTGCGCAGGAGGGATTAGCAGCGTTTACTAGACTTGATTGGCAACTGTATAGCGTTCTAATTATTGGTTCTCCCTCGCCAGCTGAACGCATCTTGATGGGTGTTGACCCCTGTCTCTTATGATTGGCGCGGGGCCACACTGTATCTTACCACAATGTGGTCTTGTCATGCGAACCAATTGTTCGCTCCCTCCTGCCCACTTGCTCGCGAATGACAAGGCGGAGATGTAAAAAAGGTTGCGTCGGATGGATTTGCGATGGCCTTCGTTTTGCCCGTTCCAGGCGGACCGAGCAACAGAAGCCCTCAAGGCAAAGCACGCAGACCAGTGAAGATTTTCCGTCGGCTCAGGGGGCACATGATGCGCGCATTGGCACACTTCTTCGCATAATGGAGGCCAGCGACGTCGTCCATATGTTACTAATGATGTCCAACTCGATCGTGGACACCAGCTCTTTCGAACAACCATCCCAAAGTTTCTCGGCATTTCTCCCCCCCCTGGTCTCCTTCGATTTCGCATGTTTCAACATTCGTCGCAGATCGGAGATCTGGATGTATACCTTCTTGAGTAAGCTATCGTCGGTTTCCCGGCGGTACTGCACGCTATCGACTTTTCTCTTCATTTCAGCGTATGTGATGTCCTTCCCATTCTTCGCTTCCGCCTTTTTCACTTTTTCCTTCATTGCCGTGATCTCCTTCTCGTTCTGCACCCTCGCCTACTCGAGCTTCTTTTTCATTTCTTCTTTTACCAACTTCGTAGCGTCGAGCTTGTATTTTGCTTCCTTCGCTTCTGTCTCTACCTTCTCGTTTTTTGCATTAGCCTTGCAGCGGGGCTGCCGTAGCTAGTGTCAGAGGAAGACTAACAGACTCAGAGAGTCTACAGTACTTTCGATAGCCTTAACTCTATACGAGAGTTAATAGCGAGTACCGTAAGTTTCCTACTTACGGTCTCCAAAGAAATATAATACCTTAAACAAGGCAAATGAACTCTTGGCTTCAAAATGTGAACTGAATGTATTGTTGTTAGTCGCGGCAGAGCCGCCTGTTGTCTGGATGTATAGGACTCACTATCTATCATAGTAGAGCCTAGTCTAATGCATATGGATGGCCCTCAAGCCACCTACTGATTTAATATGAACTAAAGGGGTGTGCAATACATATCTCGTGTGTGACACACTATTTGATGTAACCCCGTTACACCCTCCC
>JAHQIV010001487.1:0-11495 GCA_030463285.1 Phytophthora europaea
TGCGCCGCCTGACGCGTCGACAGCGCGCGCTCCGAGCGGCTCGCCAGCAGCACCGAGCGAGCAGCTCCCCACCGCAGCATTTTGAGTCAAGACTTTTGACTCGCAGAGTGGGACGCGAGCGTAGAGATGTGTGACACACGGTAGTTGCCTATTTGATGTGGCTCACACATTTTGTATCCGCGAAGAGACGCGAGACGACGAAATGGCTGCACTTTGGTCATGGGAATGGAGATGGCGGAGGTCGGTGTGCGTATGCGTATTCTTTAGGGGAAACACTGGGGGTTGATTGCGTGCGATGTCTGCAGGACGAGGCGGAGGTGGAGACGTTGCTGAAGCAGATTGCGCTGGCCAAGCACAAGGAGCTGCGCCTTCGAGCCGAGAAGAAGCGGATCCGAGACGAGATGGGCCAACTGCAAGCCGTGCGTGGGATACGTAGCACGCGTTGCCAGCAGGAGCTGATTGCAATTGAATTGCGACTGTACAGGGGGTGCTTTGGTCGCGAGAGGAGCAGACACAGAAGCAGCTTGTGGAGGTGAGACGAGCGAAGGAGCAATTGGAGGCGCAGAAGAGGGCGGAGAAGGAGAAACTAGCCAAGCTCAGCGACAACTTACGAGAGCAGGTGCCGTGGCTGAATGGGACGAGCGGCTGAGGGATTTACACTCTGCTGATTCGCTCTCGTGCTTCTTCAGGAGCTGAAGTTTCGCCGAGGCTTCCAGTCAGGTACCCCCAGTCCGTTCCAGCAAGCGGCAGCGTCTCTTGTTTCTAGCACGTCAATGTCATTGCAGTCCGCGTTGGGTGGTTCGAACCAGAATGAGAACGCACCTTTGTTGCAGAAAGAGAATGCTGATGTTTCCCTGTCGATGGATACGCGACTGCCTAGGGCAAACACGCCGCTGCCGCTACCGCCGCCATCACCACGAGGTATTTGCTGCTTCAACTGAAGGTTTCGTATGAGACCTACTAACCATCGGACCTGCTTTGTTCACGCAGCTCGGTCTCCTGACCCGTTAGTCGCCAATAAAGGGATGAACTTTCAGGAAAACGACGCGTTGCAGCGCCTCATTCGAGATATCAACTGCGACGAGCAGCAAAAGCGCATCGAGAGATTGCAGGTCGAGCTCGAAAAGGCAAACTCGCGCCGTCGGGAAGCAGATTTCCCGATTAAAATCACACGACGTCCCGATACTTCTTCCGATGAGCTTTCCGGTTCTAGCGAGTACCCAGAGCGCGATTATCCACCAGAAAATCATTCGAGCTCGAATCAAGCTTTTCCAGGTGACGACACTTCACAAACTGAAGGTTTTTTTCTGCGAAGGCGAACTCACTTTCGTTGTCACCATGCTCACCATTAGGCATCAAAGTAAATGACAGGCAGACAGAAACTGTCAGAAGAGCTGCAACAAAGTTAATCCACCTAAAGCCATCGGGAGGACAAACACACACACACCCATCGGACCCGGAATTACCACCAAGTAACAACACTGGTTCAAGCGAAAATGCGCCAGCAGTGACAACTTCGCAGCCAGTAGTCAGCGCAGCATATCCCTCGCAGTTTGTTCTGCCGGGTTATCCCCATATCTACTCTGCGCCCGTTGTTGCTCCTTACCCACTCTTCTCACCGCCAATTGTCAATCCATACGGGGTCGGAATTCCTTCGCCGTACTTTCACGGTTGTCAATACCAAGCTGCATCTCCATGGGTTCCTCCAAGCGCTTCGTATCCGTTTCAGGCTGGGAATGCTCTTCCACCCGAGCAAAGCTCAAAATCTGATCTTCATCAGCAAGAAGAGGATATTCGACGATTGGAGCGAGAACTAGAAATGCAGCGAGTTGCCAATGAACAGCAAGCTGAAGCGAAGGAATTTGCTCGACTTCAGGATCGGCTTCAGGAACTACAAGTAGGTGACTACCCTTTTATCTTGCATTAACACATAGAAGTACTAATTGATGTCAAAGTAGACCAAGATCTCGACGCTGACAGTCGCAGACAACGCTACTGTGACACCAATGAACGAGACTGCGGCTGATGACAAGGAGGACCCGGAACTCAGGAGTCTGAAGGTATTTGATGGTATGCATATTGCCTATTTACCGAAGTCTATCATGCTCAAAACCATGATTTTGTCGTTGAAGAGGCAACATCTTGAGAGTCTAGCCAAGGTTCGAAATGAGCGGGACCTTCTGGAAGAGCAAGAAAAGGTGAGCTGTGTTTGAAGAATCAATTTTGAGCGCGCAGTGAGCTCTAATATATCCTGCGCCAGCTTGAAGAATTGAAGGAACAGATTCAGCGCCGAAGAGAAGAGAAAAAGCGCGAACTTGACCATGAGGAATGGGTTGCGAAACAGAAGCGAGAGCTGGTTGCCCTTCGGCTGCAGCGTGCGATTCAGCATAGTGACGCGAAACCCGCAGGTCTTCAGGAGGAATCTGCGGAGCCGTACACCCCAGATAGTGGTTTTGCTTTGTTTTGGGACTATGCTGCAGGTTTGCCAGCGACAGTTAATGATGTACAGGTGAGCGTAGTGTCGCCCCAATTCGTAGTTGGATTTACTAAGACGACATGGTGTCCTGGTCAGGTTACTTACGCAGTGTTTGAGGGTAAAGTCATCCGTACACCATTCAAGGTTGTCTCCTCTAAAGAAACCAAAGCGGTTGGCCCGCAGCACAAGTTGTGCTCGTTTCTCTCCTTTCGTCACATCAAGAAACTTCCCGCGGCAACGGACCTACGTGTTGCCATGGAGGTACAAGTCAATACCCAAATGCAACTAATGTCTATGCGAGAGTCTAACTTTCCTGTGCGTTCGTGTTGAAGGTAGCTGCAATATCACAAAATGGTGCAGGTGGGCCACGCGTACCGACAAGTTTAGGCTGGACAGCGTTTGAAGTCTTCAAGCTGGTGAGCGAAGGCGAGCTGGTTCTCGTGTCTGGGTCTTTTAAGCTTCCCGTGAAACAGTCTTCGATGCCAGACCCTTCGAAAACGCTCATTTTGCCACCGACGCTCAATGAATGTGGAGATATGAGACTGCACATTCGATTAGTGCATGGTGGACGTGTAGAAGAAGCTTCACAATTGCTCGTGGATCCGGACTTACACGCAGGTACCTTGACGATTATCGTGCCCAGTGTGCAGTAAAAATAACTAACGATCTCTGTTTGTTGTTTTGTGTTTGTGGATTGGGCTGCAGCACGATACGAATTGCCACACACCGGGAAGGCATATCCCAAACCGCAGTCAAGGGGGATGATGGCGCGGCGGCCTTCCATACAAGGCAGAAGAACTCCCGTTGGCCCCGCAAAGTCTCTTGATGACCAAAAGACAACCACTTCGTCTGTTTCGGCCGAACGCCCGTCCGAACCACCACCATCGGCCCGCCCAAAGCAAGATTTTCTTGATGTCGACCGTTTGCATTTGATTTCGTCAGCATCATCTCGCCCACCGAGTACGCGTCCACGCTCAAACCTTCCGACTACGAGTGATAGACCCCGGTTGCCTCCATTTCGTGAGGATACTGATGAAGCTGACAAACCATGGATTCGCGTTGACAAGACTGCGGAGCTTCAAAGGCGTCTCCTGGGCGGTAACTCGTTTCAACCTGGAGATGGATTCAATGTGCTCATTGATGGCGGGCGCGGATTCCCAGATAGTGTTACAATTTCGAAGGTAACAGTCGCAGCGCTTCACGCAGATCGAACCCAAGTTGTCGCTGAGAATGGAAGTGCGTTTGTATCTATGGCTTCAGATGCGTTCGACCCGACATTTGATGCAGTACGTGTGAAAAAAGGAAAAAAGGGAAACTCGGTAACTTGCATGCGCTCATAGTTGTGTTTGTTTTTTTCTAGTATGTGGAGTACCGGCAAAGCAACTTCAATCCGACGCTTACGCTGGTCATTCGCGTCGACACCATCGAGCTGGTTTCTAAGCGACCGGCGATCTTGGGATACTCTGTCTTTCCTGTGTTTCTTGATGTTGAGACTCGAGACCAGCCTACTCGCCCAAGTGTTCCTCAGTTCATTCTCAATGAAGGAGGATTTCAGTTGCCTCTGCATCCCCAAGTCCAGTCTGCCGAGGCAAATCAACCGCTGAGTGCGAAGTCATGTGACGAGTTTCCTCGGATACCGTGTGCTACACTGCTGCTGCGGATCGTTAAAGCGAAGGTGGTACGAAGGATCGAAAAAGTATGAGATTGCTGTGCTGAAGTCTAATGATTTGTACTTTGAATAGTCAGAAGACGGGTTGGCGGTGCTTTCGCGCAAAGATTTCCCACCGCACGAGTGGGAGGCAAAGGGTCTGCTGGTACCAGCTCCTCATTATGGCGACCAGTTTTACGATTCGCTGCGATGTGTTCCTTCTGGCATTGAAGAAAAGATTTATTCGATTCGGGTGAGCATTGCCTTTGCGTACTTTGTGGCCTAAAAGACTTAACCTCTACATACTTTTCACCGCAGCACAAGAATCGCAGACCCAAGATCGTGTCTCAGTGCCTCCAACAGCTATCTCTGAGCACCAGTGAAGCTCGTGATACGCTAAAGGTTCCACAAATTGTGCTCGTGTTTGTTGTCGCGTTCGTCATCTAACTCGTGGTACAACAGGTTAAACCCGCAGCCTATCTTGATCTTACGTCAGCACTCCGTTACGAGCCAGCGATCGGGTTCCGAGTTGCTGTTGATGCTCTGCACAACGTTAAAGCAAAGGGAGGACCGTTCTTCAAAGTCCTCTTCTCCGTGTATCCTCCAGGGTCGCTCTACCAAACGATTCGGTTGACAGGGGATGTGTATTTCACTACAACGATGGACTGGACGAGCGCACAGACGTCTCCCGAGTTTGGTGACGGGTATATGGTACGCCACAATTATTTGCTCGTGCCAGCTCATCAATTGCGAGTCTAACGCACTGTCCTGTAGACTTTGTGGGACTCACCTACCGACCAATTGCTCGCGGTGCTCTTCGACGTCCGAAGCGTGACACGACACCCCAAGACTGGGGCGTTTACGTCGCAGCAGTATGGGTGGACGTTCCTCCCGGTGCTCGCTCATTCGCGTTTCGTAAACGCACGCACCGCCCAGCTCCCGCTTTTTCAGGGTGAAGCCAACCTGGTACGTTGGCCTAGTGCGATGAGCTTGAAAGACACGACTGATGTACGAGTGCTGTGGACACAATTCAGAGCGTATTGAAAGCAGCAGTTGGTGGGCTGAGCACTTTAGTAGACGATATCGGCAACGAAAAGGTGAAGCAACTGGTACCTGTGGCTGAGGACGGTGCATCGCTCTTCGTGCGAATTCAGGACCCCCAGCTTCCTCACTTGTCATCCCAGCCGATCGTAAGTACTCGACGCTACGGCGACTGCTTTTTTGCTGCGACTAACGCGTCTACCAACGCAATAGATCAATGCGAGTCTGTCCAAGATGGCTCCATCTCGATTGAGCGCAAAGTATACCTACGACAGCACCAAAATCGCGGCTTTGAAGAAGAAGACCCCAGTCAGCAAACTTCTACCCGCGAACGCACCTGAGAATCAGTTCGAGAAGGAGATGAATCAGGCCTTCGCCCAGGTATTAATTTTATGGGAAGCTGCTCATCAGCTGCGTCTCGATACTAATAGTCACTTGCTGTGCATTTTGGCAGGAAATGGGCATTCACCACTTGCTCTTCTAGTGGCAAATCTTCCGTCTCAAGTCCAAGCGTCGGGAGACTCTTCATCATATTTATCTATAGTGAAGATGCCACCTACGGATCGCACGGACCTCAGCAGTAGCAGTAGCAGCAAGAAGAAGCAGAAGAAGTCCAAGCCTCACTTCCGTCTGCCTCGACTTCGCCTCCGGCCTAAGAAGGCGCCACTGCAGCTCGAAGACTTTGACGACGTTCGTTACAAGATGGAGATCGTGCGACTGGGAGACGACGTCAACGACTCGATCGACGAGCGCGTGGCGTTGATGGAATCGATTTTCCTGGCTTTGCTGTGCCTGCTGGTGCTCGGAGGCTGCGTCGCCGTGGGGTTCGCTACTCATTTGATCGAGTACTCGCGCGAGGTGCTGAGTTGGTTGCTGCCGATGCTGTTGCTGCCGCTCGTGTGGGTGATCACCCTCATTGTTTGGGAACGCCGCGCTATTGTCATGCAGAGCAAGATTGCGACACAGTGACCCTGCTAGTCTCCCTCCCATGTACATACAGTCTACTCCTAACTCGAAAAATGATGAGCGAGTTTTCATCCCGGCGCAAAGGCTTTGACCACGCGCTCTTCACGACTGGGAACCACGTGAAGATCACCACTCCAGTACAATAGATGTTGACCGATTCCTAGCACGCGATCCTTGTTAAGCTTATCCTCAACGTACGAGACCGGGAGACGCAACCTCCAAGCTTCCTGCATTGACGCGCGCAGCTACATGCATATTATAGTGGTAATACTGGGCAAGCTGTTATCTGAAATTTATTTTCAGCTAAGAAGGGGCTTTTACAATGTATCCAGAACACTATGACCAGGTAATTTATGGAATATATATTTTACGCATTTATAAAATTTGAATTTGAATTCGTAGCTCGTAAGAACTATGTATAGTATCGTAGATCATAGAGCAAGCTCTCCAGGCTCGGAGACAAGCCAGCGCTGCTATGAGACACGCAATCGCGGTTGAGCGCGCTGACTTTGGAAACGTTGTAGAAGCCGCAAGAAACGCACACCAGCATGCACGTTTGGCTGTAGATGCCGAAACCGTACGACGTGCTAATGACACTTTTGATGCGATGCGCCGACGCTGGATGACAGCATGGAGAGAAGCAACTCGCGCAGAAGATCGATACGCGGATACGGTGGTAGCCTGTATGCTGGCCAACCGCCATGCTCGTAGAGAAGACTGTTGAAAATTGGTTCCAGAACCTCACGTTGAAGTGCAACAGAGCAGCTCTATATAGGCCAGGACTGGGTCGTTTTATATCTAGCGCACCAACGGAAGCTGGTGGGTGGCGCCTAGGGCGTAACCACCGCAGCGAGTAGGAAGCACTAGCTCAATACATCAGTTCTCTATTCTCAAGCAGCCTCTCAAGCCTTCTTTCAGCCTCTACTCCAAAGGATCAAGGTTTCAACAGGGTTATGAGCCCAAGAGAACTCGCGTTGCAAGGTGACCAAGATGAACAACGAGTCGAAGACGGAGGGACTGCCGTACGGCTGGGACGGCAAGGACTGGGGGCGATACAAGTGGACGATGCGGACGATCTTTCGGGAGCACGACCTACTGGACATCGCTGAAGGCAAGTTCAAGCGTGACGGGCTCCACAGCGAAGAGTCCGAGGCTCTCTTCGACAAGAAGCAGTTCAAGATAATGATGATGATCGGGACAACGATTCCGTTCCACAGACTCCAGCAAGTCGACCAGTACGAGACTGGGACGGAAATGTGGGCGGCGATGTGTGAGATCTACGAGAGGCGTCAAAATGCAACGATTCGGGAAAGCACCATCTTGCGGCTCTCGGAAGAGCTGAAGGGGATGAAGTGTTCAACCAGCGAAGACGTGCAGGTACACTTAACCAAGATGTTCCGTCTCAAAACGGACTTAGTGAGCTACGGGTATGACGTGAACAACATCAACATGAAGGCCATGCTGTTAGATAGTCTACCTGACCAGTACGAATTTGAACAACTTCGAGGAGCAGTCAAATATGGCGGAAATGGTGGCTCGCTGAGCCCTGAGAAGCTTCGCGTGCTTATCGAAGAAGCAGCTGACCGACAAGCACGACGGCGCAGCAATAGTGGGCGAAGACCAAATAGTGTTGGACCAAAGCAACCTGGTGGTTCAGGTGGCCACCGCCCAGCTCTACAACCTGGGCGCACTGGCAGCGGCCGGCGTCGACATGGTCCGCCAGCACCGAGGTCACTGGTGCACGTGCAAGCACGAGAGGGTGTTTTGGGTGTGGTGATCAGGGCTTGGTAGTAACAGCTTTTCTTCTGAACTACTATTAGTAACTCGCTAGTACGACGATGTAAACTACTAGCTGCAATAGTAGCTCTGTTTAAAACGTCTGAGTTACTATAGTACTATTACTATAGTAATAGTACTATAGGACCACACAGAAGCTGTTTAGGTGGTCGGTAGGTAGTAGTTCGATATTACTATAGTACTATTACTATAGTTTAGGTGGTCCACATTGGGACGCGTTCGTTCTCGGTCTCCATCTCGGCAGCACCTTGCATCTCCGCTCGATGGTATCTGTGCTCGAACGATAAGAGTTTATGACGAAGGATACCGTGGAGACGTCCCTAGAAAGTGTTTAGCAGAATTGTTGGGGTCGTAAAGATCATTAGAGCACAGCACACTTGCAGACGGAGCATAGATTCGTTTTCGTGAACTTATCGTGCGAATGAACACTTCATGGTGGTGCTGGTGGCGGCGGAGGTGGTGTTGCGGCGGTGGCGTGAGTGTTCACAGGCGATCTGGAGGTTGCAAAAGCAAATTGAAGAGTGAGCAAAACCTCACCGCCGTTGGCACTCAAGATCGATCTCACGTCGATCTCTACTACCGGACCGTAGTGCTTGAAGCCCCCCCCCACCAACACCACACACACACATATCTGAATGAGCAACGTAGATCTATATATCTATACAATGACGCGTGAAAGTGATATCTAGCCCACATTCTGCAACCAGTCCCGTCAATTTTGCGACCAACCCCAACGTTAAAAACGGATGCAAAGCTTGCCACACGGTGGGCAAGTCGTCGTGAATCCAGTTCGCGGTCCACTACCGGTAGTAACTCGGTAGTAACTCGCTAGTACTATTTGATCGCTTGTTGAGCTACTAGTTACTATAGTAGTAGTAGAATCAGAATCGGCCGAATTACTAGTTACTATATTAATAAAAGTAGTACTATTGTACTATCTTTTACTAGCGCCGTGAGTTACTACCAAGCCCTGGTGGTAATACTGGCCACTTCAAGGCAAACTGCCCAAATTGCGGCGAAGATCAAGTTGGGCAAGCAGGATCAGGGCCTCGACAGGAAAGCCGACGCCAGAATCGCTCAAATTACGCGCGTGGTAGCGCAATGAATCAGGCTCGATCACCCCGAGATGAACCGGGAGTGGCTGCTATAGCACTCGAGGAAGCGCACTTAGCCAGTGATGAAGTACGCGGAGGCGAAGTAAATGCGGACGCCAGGAACGAGATTCCCAAGGGACGAGCCTGGTTCTGTTTTGACACTGGGTCAAATGTACACATAGTGGGTGACCGGCAGAGCTTCGTCCACTTGGAAGATATTGTCCCTGACAACCTGGCCGCTGATGTGAAAGGAGTCGCTCACTCAATGGTTACCCAGGCTGAAGGGATCGGCACCGTCAAGATCGTATCCGTCGTGAACGATAAGGAGAGGGAGCTGTTCATTGATGGGGTTCTGTACGTTCCTGGGGCCACACACGGGCTGTTCTCGATGGATCTAGCCTTGGAACAAGGCTTCGAGGTGGAATATGACAAAGCCACTCGAGTGTACAGCGTTCACAAGGATGGTGAGCAGCGTGCCCTGGATGTTCGAGACAGTTCCAGAAGTTACGAGCAGCAACAAGCTCCACGGCCGGAAACCATCACACGCCATCGTTAATTACACTATGGCGGATGGTGTTGGAAGTCTTCAGGTATGGCACGAGCGGTTGGCTCACACTTGCGCCCAGTACCTTAAAGTCATGGTGGATCGAGGCCTCGTCAGCGGTATGATGCTGTCGCAGCGGCAGACCAAAGTGTGTGACGCTTGCCATGTCGGTAAGCAAAAGAAAAAGCGCGGGCGCAAGAAGCTCAACCGCGGAATCACAGCTCTGAATGAAGTCGTGTACGCCGATCTACTAGTTCCAAGCCAAGGAAATGGGACCCGCTATAAAGCTGTGCTTGTGATAATGGACGGGTGGAGCCGATTCCTGACCGTGCATTTGCTCACGAACAAGTTAGCGGCAACTGTCAACGCGCTCATCCAGCAATACGTCGTGTGGGCAGAGCGACAGGCAGGTCGTGGAATCAAGAAGATCATCCAACGAGAGTTTGAACCGGCTGAGAGCGCGCGATTTCCTGTGAGGCAGATTTTGACCGACAAAGGAGGCGAGTTTGTGAATGGCACCATTGCCAGTTGGTATGCTTCGCATGGCATTGAGCACATCAAGGTGGGACCGAAGAGCTCTCACTTAAACCCATGCGAGCGTGCTCATCAATCGCTCATGGATATGGTCAAGGCGCAGATGCACGCGTCTGGGTTTCCTCGCTCATTTTGGCCGTATGCACTCAAGAACACGGCCTACATCAAGAATCGGGTGTACGCCAAGCCTATCGAAGGCGTGCCGTACGAGCGGATATTCGGGGTCAAACCCGATATTCATCATATCCGCAAGTTCGGGTCGCTTGCTTACGTCCATGCCCCAGTTTCTCCAGACAAGCAAAAGCAAGATGCTAACGCATACGTCGCATTCGTGGTTGGATATGCAGAGGACACTGTTGGCTGCCAAGTCTTTATTCCTAGTGATCGCACCGTGAAATTCGTGGCTGATGTAATGGGCCCTCCATTTACATAAGTAGGTAGATCTCTTACAGATATTGCATGAGTAGGCACAACAGCACACGGCTAGCGTGTGCTGACGTGTCATCATCTGATTGGCTGAAAGTGGGGGAGTCAGACCCCATTTCAGCCAATCAGCTGCTGACCTGCATTTGAGTGGTTCACATTAGACCACGGGCCCCCGCCCTGGTCCCAATAATAAAACAGAGTTGATTTTACTTCGGACTAAATTTTTGGTCTCAGTATTACTGAGAACTGGACGCTTCCTCCCCGCTACTTGTAAGCTAGTGACGGGTACGCACTAGGCCTGTTACACCTGGTAGCACTTTGTAGTCCTTCCCATGACCAAGTTCGAGATGAGTGAAGACCAGTCCGCCGGACCTCCAGCCATTACGCTGGAGCACGCGGCCTTCCCCCATCTGACGTCCATCGAGTGGTAGGCACTCTACCGCCTCGCGGCGGTGTCCGGAGAAGTTGTCGTCACGTCGCTGCTGAGCTCAGCGACGCCCGACCAACAGCGCCAAGCCATCGAAGAGTTCATGGATCGCGAGCTCGCCGAAGCAAAGCGGCGAGTGTCAACTCCCTCGCACGCGTCCAAGAACAACGCCGTGAAGATGGGACCTCTTCGTATTCTGGGACTGACCCAGATCGTCTCCCTCTGAACCTCTGGTTCAGGGAGATTGACATCGCGATCGCCTCGAGGTTGTTCGAGGCGCCGTCAGCGAAGGTGAACTTCTTGCTGTCTCGTCTCTCCGACAAGGCCAAGGAATGGGCCCTCGGCAAGCTCGTCGTCGACCAACCCGCGTTCCTGACTCTGGAGGCGCTCCAGAGTGACCTGCATCTCGCCTTCGAGCCACCTCAAGATGAGTCGCGCGTTCTAGCGACATTCTTCGCCCTCAAGCAAGGCAAGATATCCATGCGTGACTCAGACGATTCTTCACATAGATGGCCGTCATGGCCGCCTCAGCCCAGAAACAC
>JAHQIV010001488.1:0-11491 GCA_030463285.1 Phytophthora europaea
CATGTCACTCTATCGCGGGAAATGTAATCCGCCAATCAGAACCCAGAAAAGTCTTTCACTGAAAGGTTTGGCGGTTGCAGTATGGGCAACAGAGCTGCCGCGCCACGGCCAAATCTCCACGCCACAACTGCCCCGGCGCGATGCGAACCTAACCCGATGGAGTGCGTCGTGTCGCCTCTCGAACGCGCTGCCTTGGTGCGCGTGGCGTGCTCTGTAGCCCTTGCCCCAGCCTCTATCCTTCGGTCAGTTCTTGGCATCTTGAGCGTCGGTACCTTGTCCTCGTGAACGCTTGCCGTGATGTCTACGTCGCTTGAATCCTCGGTGCTGCTTCGCGTTCCTTGAATATAACCACATAAAGCTGCTGACCTACCCACTGAGCCTTTAAACCCATTTAGGCCGTCCGTGGGTAGTCAGTCGCCCAAGGGTCGTACAAAGGGCCACCTGAAGGGTCTCCCTAGGGGTCATCCAAAGGCTGCTCCATGGGCGTCCTAAGCGCTATCGCGACTTCTGCGGCGAATCAAACTTCGGTCGTTCTCTCTCCAGCCTCGTCTTCGTCGACTCAAACTGGCCAAGTACTGTCCGAGGTTCGTAGTGTAGCGGAAGTAGCTTTTGGCGGCTCAATTTGCTTTCATCAGGATCCGCTCCACCGAGACTTCGTCCACGGCTCAGTAGGGACCCGTTCAAAGGTCACCTGATAGGTCGTACGAAGAGCCACCTGAAGGGTCGCCCGAAGGGTATCCGACGGCTGCTCCACGGGCGTCCTGAGCGATACCGTGGCTTCTACGACGAATTAAACATCGGTCGCTCTCTCTCCTTTGCTGTCTCCTCTATTTAGAGCCTCGGTCGCCCCACCAGTAGTTTTGCACTTGGTCCTTCTCCCTCTCGACGTATCGAACGAGGGTTGTAGCACCGTTCTTGAGTTTTCATCGTGATTAATTCCTTCACATGCACATATACAGTTCTCGTTTGGTATCCATCTTCGTCTGTCACTGCGAGCCAATTGCTCCTCGCAGACAGTTCATTCTTCGATCGCACGCGCAGCGGGTCCTCATCCATAATTCGGACGTGCCGCTGGCGATCCATCTCCGGTATCAATCTTCGTCTGCTACTACGAGCCGGATAGCCCTCGTAGGCAGTACAATCATAGGTTGTGTCAGTCACTAGGCTTCATCCCTGACTTGAACCATGTGCAGGTGTCGGCCGCTGCTCATCCAGCGCAAGTAGTCATAAAGTAAGCCTTCACACGACAGAGTGGAGGCTGACTTCGACGTAAGCTTCTCATAGCCGACCCAGTTCACTTTGTATATAGCTCGGAAGCACCCATGCCATCGGTGAGCTAATTGCTCGGTTCCATCAGGTTTACCACGTTCCATGTACGGCCAAACGCGAATTCTAGGCCGAAGTACAGGTCTTGGCCGCGCGTATAAAGCATTGCACGCTGCCCTTCTGTCCGAGGAAGTCCCGACCGAGGTTTCGTTCATAATAGATCCCGGAGTCGGTGCCATTTTGCACGACTCACTAGCCTTGACTTCAAAATTCGAACGGTCCAGTTTGATGTTACCCTGAGCCTCGGTCGGTACCTCATACGAATCCTCTCGTCGAGTTGCATCTCCCTGACCGACACTTCATCCGCAAATCTGACGAGTTTCTCCATCGCTCTTGTTTGGCGCCTAGTCACCACTGTAACACAGTCCGAGTCGTCTCCGCCGAAGTCTGGTTCGGCTCTGCCGCGCACAAAGTCGAAAACAATCTTGCCTGCGGGGCTTCTGTAGGCTAAGAACGCTCGAGCAACATTGACCGAAGATTCGCCCTTAGTCGTGTCGCCTGCGGGAGCCTCATGGATGGCTTCACCGATTTGATCCAATCCGCCTAATTCCGACAGTCTGATGTCGGATGATACCACCATCGCTTCACTCGCCAGGGAGTCCGCTGTCGCATTGAAATCTCTCTCCACGTGTAGATACGTCACCGACCGAAGTTTGGTAGTCAGCTCTTGGTGGCGGTTGGGTTGCGTCATATATGACTTCTAAAGACATGTGATTGCCCCTAGAGATTGCTGGATTGCGAATCTTGAGTCCCCGACTATGGTTAAATCATCGGTCTTGGGTTCTAATGCAGCAGATACGCCATTGCACATCCCAGCATACCCAACAAGGTGTACTGCTGTGTCCTCGAGATAAACACTCGCAGCGATCACTACTGTCCATAATAGTAATATCCACAAAATCCATGAACAGCTGCTGTAGCCATCGTTCGTCTCAGCCGTCGCCACCCCGTATAACGACATTTCGAATCCCCGGTAGAGCCTCGGTAGACGTGTGGAGGGCGTGAGAAGACGCATTCGAGGGCGAGGTGACCCTTTGATAGTCACTTGTCCCATTTCGCGAGTATTATGCACTGGCGGTGTCGAAACATTCGTAATCAAGATCTCGCGCTGAATAGCATCCGTGCCCCTGCTCTGAACAATCGGTTCAGAATACGTCAGCATCGTCTCGGAAGAGTCCGGTATGAATGTCGACTTGTCACCGAAGCCCGTTAGCTTGGTCTCGTTCTCCAGATTCTCCATGGGCTTGGTCTCGTTCGGTCGATGCTTGAACGTGGCTGTAGCGTCTGCTTCACCACAAATAAGATCTTCTGGTGGCATCGCATCTACCGCCGAGACATAACCGGCATCCAATAGGCGCTCTCCGTCTTCTGTCGCCCCGTCACCAGAATAATCACTCGTGTCGGATCTGGTGAGCTCTGCCCCATGATCATTCCATCCCTCGGTGTAACGGGCCTAGTGAGTACCCGTCACTAGCTTACACGTAGCGGTGAGGAAGCGTCCAGTTCTCAGTAATACTGAGACCAAGTATTTAGTCCGAAGTAAAATCAACTCTGTTTTATTATTGGGACCAGGGCGGGGGGCCGTGGTCTAATGTGAACCACTCAAATGCAGGTCAGCAGCTGATTGGCTGGAATGGGGTCTGGCTCCCCCACTTTCAGCCAATCAGATGATGATATGTTAGCACACGCTAGCCGTGTGCTCCTGTGCCTACTTATGCAATATCTGTAAGAGATCTACCTACTGATGTAAATGGAGGGTCCATTACATCACCCTCCTCTCAAAGTTGCGCTTACGTTGCGTAAGCGCAAAGAACACTGGAAAGCAACTGAAGACAACCGTGGGACGACGAACACGGCAGTCGGCGACTGACGCAGCTCGGACGACGGACACGGCGCTCGGCAGCGAGCGCGAGCACGGACAGTAGCGCCTCGGTGAGTGTGGAGACCCGAGATGGCGATCAGCGCAGCTCGACTCTTCGAAGCGACCCTTCGAAGTAACTGCTGGTGTGAGGACAGGGCAGTCGACTCGAATCGATGCGTCAACCGGATCAGCTTGTACATCTTCATCGACGGTAACTGATGGCGGCGCGGTGCAGTCCGCAAGCACGTACTATCCCATCCTGGTGCACGTTGGTTCAATCCCCAGGCGGGACATACGCTTCGTTCACGATGCGTCAGCGGCCGGAGCTTTTGCCCGCGCGCTTCGACATCACCAAGCGCCAGGCACTCGGTCAACGCGACACGGATCCATTGCAGGACACATCGTGGGCACCCCACGAGCCGGAGAAGGCGGACCCACAATGCAATCCCCACAACGTGAAGATGCACTCAGGCGGCTGAGTGTACGCTGGTCCAAAGCTCGTCGGCGGTGGGGGAATCGGACTTCACGAACAACAGCATGGTCGCGTCGAATAACACTTGTGACGGCACAAGCGGCTGGAGCTTGAGGTAGGTTGAAGCTTGGTTACATAGGAGAGGTCGTCATCTAGGCGACTCGAAGTCGAATCAGCTCAGTGGTCAATCACTGAGCCGTCGGGCCGGAGGTCACCGGATCGATTCCGGGGTTCGTCATCAGTTTTGGTTTTTAATCATCACGGCGAACCCCACCGTGTCCTTGCGTTGGGGGTTCCCGTTCGCTGTCGCCGTCGTCTGCACTTCCAGTCTCCGCGGGGAGTGCCACGGACTCATTGACTTGAGCAATCTTCGACTCATAGTCTTGCACGACATCGGGAACGTCCCGAAGGAGGACGGTACGTGGCTCCCACGTGTCCTCTTCAGGAGAGAACCCGAGCCAACGTACTCGGTAGTGTCGCGCGGCTGGAACTGGGCAGGAGCCTCGAACAGGTTGGCGACCCCGGCCACTCGCACGAGGTATGTCCTCGTGATCAACGATGCAATCCACGATCCAGCGCGTCTTGCCCGCCGAATCAACAATCGGTGGGGGGCCGTCACGTCGGTACCGGCCCAGATCACGTCGCTGGTTGTCGCGAGAGGCGTCGTTGTCGTGCTCCGCCATGGTGTGCTCGTGGCCAAAGTCCGGAATCGCTGCCGGGTGATAGCGCTTGAGCCGCCCGATGTAGAGCGTCGGGTGGAGGCGTAGAGATGACGGAATATCCAACGTGTACGCATCACCATTAACCTTCAAGACCTTGAAGGGACCTATAAAACGAGGCGCGATTTTGCTCGCGCCAAGGTTCGTCACAGCTGATGAGCGGATGCCGTCGGCCGACAGGAGTACTTGATCTCCTGTCTCGAAATGTAGCCATGGTCTTGCGCCCACGCTTGTCTCCTTCTGCATGTCCAGTGCGTCTTGCAGTGCGTCGGGCACAAAACGGGCAATCGATTGACGTTGCAGGCAAACTCCGAAACAGCGGCGTTATCGACTGGACGCGCCGGAGGCTTCGGCGCGTAGTTGGCAGCAACTGGAACACCGGCATTGCCTGGGTCGGTCAGTGTACGTGCAGTCCATGCTGCAAGAGGAGACGCCGCGGTGTTCGGCGTCGCGGAGGCCTGCTTCATCTTGGAGCGGGTAACCGCATTCAGCTTCACGGGCTCGTGAGCTGCACTCGTCATGTCGTTCACATCATCTTCATCCCCACCCTGATTGACGACGAAGACCAAGATGACGACCATTGTGCTGCGTGCATCGCGTCAGCGATCAAGCTGACGAACTTGTCCCCGGAGATGGATTTGCGCGACGAGATCGTTGCGGCGTACGCAGACGACACGGTCTACGCCGGCATTTTGGCGTACCTCCGCTCCCCCAGTGACGAGACACTGGGGGCTCTGTCGCGCAACACGCGCAACCAGATCGGCCGCTATCACCTTGATGGCGATATGTTGTGCTACAACATCGACCAGTTCGACGCTCCTCGAGTCGTCGTACCCAACGACGACGACCTACGAGCTCGGATCATCCACGAGTTCCATGACAGCCCCATGGGCGCGCACTTGGGCCGCGAGAAGACCTTCGCGGCTGTGTCATGCGACTTCTACTGGCCCCACATGTACAAGTGGGTGCGCAAGTGGGTTCGCACTTGCAAGACCTGTCAACGGGTGAAGCCGTCGAAGTCATCGCAGGCTCCCCTGCGGCCGCTTCGGATCGTGACTAAGGCCTGGCGCTCAGCCTCCATGGACTTCATCTTCGGGCTCCCATCCGATGCCAAGGGTCGCACTGGGGTCTTGGTCTTCGTGGATCGATTCCCGAAGATGGTGCATCTCCTCCCCGTGAGCGACACAGTCACCGCGGCCGAGACCGCGGCGTACTTCATCGACTGCGTCTTCCGCCACCACGGCCTGCCCGAGTCGATTGTCTCCGACCGCGATCCGCGGTTCACGTCCGCGTTTTGGTCCAGCCTCTTCCAGCTTCTGGGTACGAAGCTGTCGATGTCGACGGCAGCACATCCGGAGACGGATGGGCAGACGGAGCGAGTCAACCGGGTCCTCAAAGACGTCCTTCGAAGCTACGCAACGTCCTTCGCCAGTTGGAGTTCCTTCCTGCCCCTTGTTGAGTTCGCACTCAACAACGCTGAGCACGTCAACGGGTCTGACGTCATTCTTCGCCAACAACGCGCAACATCCGCGCGTGACCGCCCTCATCGCCGTGGGCCATCCCACGGCGCCTCGTGGTTCCACTCAGGTGAGCGTCTCCGAGTATGTCAGATTGGTTTTGTCAAGTATCAAGACTGGCAGGTGCTAGCTTGTGCTAAAGACCGCGACGAGATCCTATTCGGACGCAAACATCAGCTTTATGAACGCTGGCTTGCAGAACAACCGCCGGCTGTTTGCCGCCACGACTACCCAACTCCGCGCAAGATCCTCACAAGACCCACCGAGGCCTCGTGATCAGCGGATAAGTGTCAGATAACGTCGATTGAGCAGGCTGGACTAGCGCGCGCCGTGACCGACGATTTCGCTGGACTAGAAGTACACAAACCCTCGGAGGTAGTCCAGGAGGATGCTTTGGGTCATGACGATGGTGAATCCACCTCGTCCGATGATTCAAATGCCGATGGACCCACTGCAGACCCCAGTGGAAGCGGCGATGGGGGTATTAGCTCGATTGGTGGTTCGGCGAAGCCTTCCAAGCCAACCCAGGGGTTTCAAACCTCGGGGGCAGTAGTGGTCGACAGATCTCGGGACGATTATGAAGGTTATGTACCGTCCGAGTGTAATGGGCCCTCCATTTACATCAGTAGGTAGATCTCTTACAGATATTGCATAAGTAGGCACAGGAGCACACGGCTAGCGTGTGCTAACATATCATCATCTGATTGGCTGAAAGTGGGGGAGCCAGACCCCATTCCAGCCAATCAGCTGCTGACCTGCATTTGAGTGGTTCACATTAGACCACGGCCCCCCGCCCTGGTCCCAATAATAAAACAGAGTTGATTTTACTTCGGACTAAATACTTGGTCTCAGTATTACTGAGAACTGGACGCTTCCTCACCGCTACGTGTAAGCTAGTGCCGGGTACTCACTAGGCCCGTTATACCTGGTAGCACTTTGTAGCCCTTCCCAGGACCAAGTTCGAGATGAGTGAAGACCAGCCCGCCGGACCTCCAGCCATGACTCTGGAGCACGCGCCCTTCCCCCATCTCACGTCTATCGAGTGGCAGGCCCTTCACTGCCTCGCGGCGGTGTCCGGAGAAGTTGTCGTCACGTCGCTGCTGAGCTCAGCGACGCCCGACCAACAGCGCCAAGCCATCCAAGAGTTCACGGATCGCGAGCTCGCCGAAGCAAAACGGCGAGTGTCAACTCCCTCGCACGCGTCCAAAACCAACGCCGTGAAGATGGAGACCTCTTCGTACTCTGGGTCTGGCCTAGATCGTCTCCCTCTGAACCGCTGGTTCAGCGAGATTGACATCGCGATCGCCTCAAGGTTGATTGAGGCGCCGTCAGCGAAGGTGAACTTCTTGCTGTTTTTCTCGTCTCTCCGGCAAGGCCAAGGAATGGGCCCTCGGCAAGCTCGTCGTCGACCAACATGCGTTCCTGACTCTGGAGGCGCTCCAGATTGACCTGCGTCTCGCCTTCGAGCCACCTCAAGATGAGTCGCGCGTTCGAGCGACATTCTTCGCTCTCAAGCAAGGCAAGATGTCTATGCGCGACGTCCAGAAGACCAGCCACCTCGCTTTGCGTATCATCACGAAGCCGATTGACATGGAATCACAAGTCCACGTCTTTGTGCTCGGCATGCGCGAAGGCATGACGCGGTATTGTCTCACGCGAGCTGAGCCCGCCACTCTGGAACAAGCTTTTGCCCTTGCGCTGCGCGAGGACTACGTGGTGGCGTCATCATACGCGAGTTCGATGCCTGCGGAGGCTCACTTGTCGGGGCCCGAGCCCATGGAGATCGACGCCGTCGAGGCGTCGCAGCGCCAGCAGTGACCGTCCTCGGGTCGAGGACGAGGTGGTCGAGAAGCCCGTCCGATGATCTGCTTCCGATGCCGGAAGTCCGGGCATCGCGCAGCAATGTGCCGCGCGCCTCCCCCAGTCATCGCGCACTTGGAGCATGCTGCGTTTGACGAGAAGACCCCGGCCGCACAACCAAAACCTGGCCGGGACCAGTAGGGGCGGGGCGCCCTTCTGGTTGGAACGGAGGTCCGGGTCCCCCGGTGGTAGCCCGACCTTCTAGCCTCCCCCCCCCCGGCTTCACGCACACTTTAATGCCACCACTGCCAGTGGCGACTCGAGGCTGACCATCGTCAGTCTGCTTGTTGCCTCGGCGACCTCTCCGCGCGCTCATGACTCAGGCGCGACAAACAACTTCATCCGAGCTTCGTGTCTGTCGATTCTCCCCGCGGGCGTTCCCGTGCGATACGCTCCTCAACGAGGTTTTGGGCGAGTGGTCGCACCCCGCTGCTGCGTCCTGCCGACACGACCGCAACTTCGGAAGTCTCGGTCATTACACCACTGGTCTTCCAATCATCATCTTCTTCATTATCCGTGACGTCCGAGGATTCAACCACTGAATTGTAGCTTACCGAACATTCGTCCATCTTGACCATCGGTGGAGCCACAAAAGAGATCCTGGACCGCACCGAAGCCTCGGTGAGCATCCCACTTGACTTCGCTGGCGTACCTGGTACCGTTGAATTGACTCCTATCGCTGTCTTCTCTTCTTTTTTTTCTTCTTGTTTTCCGTCTTCTTCTTTTTTTCTTTTTCTTTGTCTTCTCCTCTTCTCCACTTCTCCTCAACCTCGTTGGGGTTGATACCGCTCACAACCACGACACACAAAATGTCACACCAATCCCGGGTCGCGGCACCAGTTGTCGCGTAGGAACACGGTGAAAATCTCTCTACCGTACGGTACGAGTCCCACCAACAACACACGTCTCCCCGCAAGGGTCAACGAAACCTGGATTTAAACCTGAGGTCCAGGAGCGATCCCTTACATCGGGTTGGCTGCAAGCCGCTGTGTACCGAGGTTGGCTTCGGTCAACCTAAAACCTGCACTAACTAGCCAAAAGCGAGGGCTAGAATGCAATATAGCGCTTTCGCGCAACCCTTTTGCAGTCCCTCAGATAGAAGGGTACCGGCAGATTAGGCCTTATACAAGGGGGACCGAGGTAAGCCTCGGTCGGTAGTAGAATATACTTTAGGGGAGTTAACCCCCCCCCCCCGCCCCCCCCCAACCAGCTCTAAGTGCCACTCTAGCCTCTCGACCACTCCAACTCTTGGCTTGGCCTCGGTGAACTATCGGTCAACGAACCTTTAGTTCCCCAACAGGCATATCACTAAGTCAGACGTGTCCAGGCACTACAATAAGCTAGCTAAACTTACCGTAGTCGGACTTAACCCTTAGAAGACGGGGGGGGACTGCTGTTTTATTACTGAGTATTCAGAGGCTCAGAGAGTCTCTGCAGATCATTCTATAGCTAATCCTAATCCTACATACAAATATCTACTATAAACGAATCTCGATGTGGCGACCTCTGTGCACTCATCAATGATGACCGTGATTACGCCATTGCATCACTAAGTACGATCGAGGCTTTGTGGGGAACGACCGAGGCTTCCACTTAGGTACGACAGAGGCTTCGGTCGCACCTATCACTGAGTCAGGCGTATTTAGCCTCAATCGAGTATTTATTATGGCCCACCGAGGCATGTATCACAACCGAGTTCCATGTCACTCTATCGCGGGAAATGTAATCCGCCAATCAGAACCCAGAAAAGCCTTTCACTGAAAGGTTTGGCGGTCGCAGTATGGGCAACGGAGCTGCCACGCCACGGCCAAATCTCCACGCCACAACGGCGTTGCTGACAGCGACCAGCACCCAGTCCCGTTCTCCTTTGTTTGCGTCTACAGTACATATTCAGTAAGCACACGGTATCAAGCCCGTGCTTGATGCTGCCGGCGGCGAGAGTCGATTTGCCCTCCACCAGATCCACATTGGTCTGAACCCTATTTTTCTGACAAATATATCTACATTTACCGGTTACTTCACACGATTTTGCCTTACCCCTAACGCGAACTTGGACGGGCAAAGGCGTAGACAGCGTTTCGTGCTGTCCAAGTCGAGGAGCTTCACACGCAAACTCCGTTGGGACCTTGGGTACCGTGGCCCGAGTGTCCGTCGCCAGACGAACAGTGACTATGTCACGCGAACGCACTTGTAACACCACATCATACAGCTGACTATCATCGACGGTGGAGCGTCTGACGTAATTGCCCGACGCCCGATCAAGATCGTCCACGGCTTCTCAAAGCCCTTCACAGTCGCGTGGACAGCCAGAAAGTCCGCCTTGCTTTTCCGTTTCGTGTTTGAGAGTACGGCTTTCTTCGGGGCTGGGCTCTGCTGTCTTCCGCCTCCCAGAGGCACAACAGATCCTAGTTATTCCACAGTAGGCTGCCCCGCGCCTACTGGGAGTCGCCGTTTACCCGCGAAGAACAAGATGTGTGGTCCGAAGAGGTGTTGCAGCTTGAGCGAGCCTGGGGGGGGGGGGCTGCTGACGCAGCGGACAGCCTGGCCGCAAGTGGTCGGTACTGCCGAAGGTGAAGCATCAGCGGATTCCACGACGCGCCTCAGCCGCACGAAGCTCATCTTCTACATCTTCAGTGTGGCTGAGGTCCATGGGTTCCGAATCACTCGAAGCGCTTGTGTGCGGCACACTCCAGTCGAAGCGGGCTGACATGAAGTTGTGTTCGGCATTCAATGCCACGGTCACAGCCTCCTCAAAAGAGGTGGGGCGACTGCGGAAGACTTCTTGGGAGCGTGTGGGCTGTTGCTGTCGTCATGCAGCTTCGTGTAGTTGCTAGCGTCACAGCCTCAATCGCAGGTGACGCAAGCTGCGATCGCTGACACAGCAAGTGGGGCAAGATTCTCATTACCAGACCCAAACTCGTCCGATCCTTGGATTACAACAGAGCAACCTTGGATTAGTTCAGGGGCGCAATTTTTCCGGACTTTGTTGCGGTCGGCCATTCTAACTCCATGCTTGCATTGATACAGCGGCTCACAGGGGAGATCGCAGATCTTCGAGTGTCAAAATACAGTCACAACAGAGCTCAGTTCAGTCATCCACAGTAGTTCTTCGCAACGGAACAAATCTCGACTGAAATGAATGCCCCCAGCACAACAACGATTCATTCTCTTCGTTTAGAATGAAATATATTGTGTAACGGGGTTACACGGGAGGTTACCATTTTGGTAAATTTTACACCATCGTAGCCTCTGACACGAAGCAGGGTCGCATGCCAATCATTAAGTTATAGGCGATAGTGAAGTGCATACATTTGCACCGTAGGTGGCACAGCCGCAGTTAAGAATTCTCGTAACTCGAGAACGCCTCGAGGCCCGCGTTGATCGCGTCCGGCCTTGCGAAGGCAGGTGCACGACGCTCTCCGGGACTAACAAAGACATCAGCTTCTTAAGCGTCTCCTGCTGACCGGGGTCCAAGTTCGTGAACGCAGCTTTCTTCATTCTCACAGAGGTACAGTCTGACAGACTCAGGTGAGAGATTGACTACTAGTGTTACCAAGAGCAGCGAGGCTGTCGTAGCATCTTGCATAGAAGCAGTATCTACGACTCAAAGAGTCCGAACAGGGTCCTATCCGAGGACCCTAAAAACTGTCAGAGACTGCTTGCAAAAGACAAATTGTATTCATTCTCTTAACTGCGGCTGTGCCACCTACGGTGCAAATGTATGCACTTCACTATC
>JAHQIV010001489.1:0-11484 GCA_030463285.1 Phytophthora europaea
CTGCGAACTCGAAGCTGTAGCATATATAAAATCCTAATGAGCACATATAATACGTATCTCCCCCTATATTATGCGCGGAGCTACTTTTGCACGAGTAGTAGCTGCTTGTACTCGTAGCTCTGGCTGCTGCACCTCTGCGGCTATTTTAATAAGCCCAGGGAGCAGAGCATTCATTAGCATTTGGCCGAGATTTGCATATGGACGTTCTTCTATCGCCAATCCTACGATTTAGTATTTTCCGTACCCCTTTTTATATGTTTTCTACCCCTCCTTATCAGCTTAACTGGACTGGACATCTTTGTCGGTTTTCACAATACCTAAACCATACCGTGCAGGTTCGGACATCTGAGCCAAAGTTCGGACACTCGGACATCCTTTCAAATTCAATCTATTAAATTCAATTGGTGGGTGTGGTTTACATCAAATCATTTCGCAATCCCTGTACTACAGTACAGCTATACTGAAGCACTATCAGAGCTCGACAGCCCTCCTACACAAGACAGCGTGGACGACGGCGCGGACTGCTGCTGAGCCTCGGGGTGGTGGCGGCCCTCGGGGTCAGCAGCAGCATGACGAAGTGGACAGCGGCGCGGACTGCTGCTAAGCCTCGGGGTAGTGGTGGCCCTCGGGGTCAGCAGCAGCATGATGAAGTGGACAGCGGCACTAATGAATTGGACTCGACGAATATTGTTGCTGGATATCGGGCTTGCGCCGGCGGCGAGTCCTGCACCAGGATGATATCGACATGAGAAGGGATGGGGTGGCAAGCTGAACGTCATGTAAGCAGAAAAACGTGTATCAATGAATGTATGAATGAATGATTTAACAATGCAACAGCATAGCAGTCGGTCTAACACTTGAATCACATCGTGTGTTGGTTGTTGCAGGGCTTGAGCACGTGCAGCGGGGATCCTTCAATAACCTTACCTTCCTGCTGAAGCTGTTGGTACCTGCTGATGTGTTCGTTTAGCTTGCCTTCTGCATGCATCCGCTTGAGAACCTTAACAATTGTTCCGTGTGATTTTGCCTTGATGTTCTTAGCTTCAAGGAATGCAAGGATGTTTGCCTCTGCCTCGCGCCCTGAGCTCAGAATACGTCCCTTGGCGTCGCTCTCTTCTCCTGTCACGTTGTATCCCATCGGCAGGAAAATCCGCATGAACGAGACTGCGACCTTGCACTCGTGATGGCGCCGACGGTTTTGACGCGCGTTAGCCAGTGGGGGCAGGAACCACTCGTACCACACGGATGCCAGTGGTTTCGCCCGGGAATGGGATCGGGCTGGATTAGCGCATGCAACATCGGGTGGAAGTATTGGCTGACCAGCAGCGCTGGGTGCAAGCTGAGTGCTGTCTGCTCCCGATGGGTTCTCAAGGCGCCTCACCAGCTGGTTCAGCTCCTTCACATCGGCTGCCAAGCCACCAAGTAGCTGGGCCTGTTGCTCCAGGAGCAACGTCTGTCTACGCAAGAGCTCATCGTCGCCTGTACGCTGCGGTGTGGGGCTGCACGGTGAGTCCTTCTCGGGTTTCTGTAAGGTACGATGAATAACAATTGCCCAGGCAGCAATCTCAGCTTCCGTCGCCTGTACCTGACTCAACGCTTGTCGAACTCGTTTGATGTACGGTGATTCAGGAGAATGCAGCAACATTTCGGGGTAGTGGAGAATGGCGGTGGCGGTGAGCACGTCGACAATATCGTCCCGCAAGCTCAGGCTGTCCGCGAAGCCTTGGGATGCGTCGAATAGCTTGACTTGCAGCAGGCGGGTTGGACGCAGAACTACTGCGTCGAAGTCGGCGTCGGCGAGGGTAGGCAGTCGTGAGGTAGCATTGCGATCCCATCCAGCTAATGATTTACAACCATTTGATCTTCCTGCGTCGTGCTCACTATGTAGTTGAATGCTTTGCTTACAGCGGTCATTCTCCACCCCCCACGGTCCAGAATCCATGGTGTGGGGATTTCGCTGTCGCTATTCGCATTTTGCGCACCCGCCGAAATGAATGGGATGACAGCCATCTCGTCAGGTTATTGCCCTCATTTAGGCAAACCGCACTTCACTTCTGCAGCACGCGATTGACATACGCGTGTATTCCAGGGACAGCAGCCTTTTTCACAGGAGATTTCGAGAATGGTGGTTCTGCGTTGAAGCTTGACAGGCATTCGGCACGCGCATCTAGGAGTTCGCGGAGAGGTGTTTCACCAATTTCAGTGGGCAAGACCTTGTGTGTATCTCGAGGAATTTGATCCAGGAAAAACTCGCTCGGAGTCGACTGCATAATTATAGCCACAGCCAGAGCGTGAATTGGGCAAGACGAAAAGTCTTTTGGGTCATGAAATATGGACGCTCCTTGGTACAAAGCGGATTTCATGCGCTTGAAGTTGATGAATAGACACCCACCTGTATATCAACAGCAACAAATGTACATAAAAAATTTAGAACAATATATTGGAGCAAATTGAAAGCACAAGTACTTACCAGGATAAACAGCGATCTGGTTTTTCATGAGACACATTGTGTCTGAGGACCGACCCAGCAAATACCACAGAAGATTGAGAAGGGCTGCATCGTGATAGTCATGAGCAGATGCAGCCCTCTTCAGCATCACAGAACTAAGCGAGCGCAAGTCGTTTTTCGTGCATGGCGGGGCCTGGTGCGTAAACTCTGTGTTCGCTTGGAACAGTACTTATCCAGAATTGACGCAATCTTTTGTAGACGCCGACCGGACACAGCGCTTAGAGCGGGAAACAGCTCCAATAAGTGGTTCTTGACGTTGCCAAAGTAGCTAGCGACTGAGTTCTTGGACAGCATAGAGCCTTTGGAACTTTCTTTGAAGGCTAAATACACAGCGAATTTGTCGAGAACAATATAGAGAACATCCCCAGTTGAGTCACCACCTACGAGTTCACAAATGCCCTTGGCAGTAAGCCCCTCGGCGACCGCGAAGCGCTCAAATGCGTTGAGAGCTGTCGAGCGTGCCCGCTGGGAGTTCCCAGGTATCAGCGCTTTCGTCGCCATGAGTCGGGTTCTTGAGTGGCTACGATGGAGCCTCGTCTGTCAGACCCTTTCGAAGATGATATGTGTCCGAATATTGACGATATTTCTAAAATATTTGCCATACTGACTAACTATTAAAATATCAAATATTTTTAAAAGATTCGGACAAAATATGTCCGAGGTGTCCGACAGTTGGCCTTTCCCAAGACACGCTAAATTTCGGACCGTTGATTGGTTAGAATTTGGGTATTGCCGATTTCTATTGGACAGCTCCTACTGTAAAACTTTACTGTCAAAATCCTTGTGTCCGAGCGGACACGATATTCTACCATATTAATAAACACAACTTCAGTGCTCATTGCCACACAAACGGCACACAATTTGGCGCCAAGGGGGCGATGGCCGAAGGCAAGCGGAAGGCGCTCTCTTCGTCGTTCCTGTGCTCTCCGATCCCCAAGGACCCGTTGCAAGTCTTCTACGTGGACGACAGAAGCTCTGTGAAGGTGTGCTCGAAGTGTTAACTTCCTCCTTATAGTCGAAGCCTAACGCTGTACACAACGCCTCCACCGCTCGCCACCTTTTTATCCCTTTCGTTCGCAGTCCAAAGGCGGGTCCAGCGACAGCTTCCTGGACGACATGAACACACCGTCGAAGAGCAGCAGCTTCTCGCCCGAGTATGTGCGGCAGCTCCAGGAGCGCGTGCGAGAGCTGGAGAAAGAGCGGAGGGAAGGTGCGGACGGCTATGATACAGTCCAGTATCATGCAGGAGATGGAGGGCTGATGAGCTGTTGGGCTGTTGCAATTACACAGCGAAGCAGGTGGAAGAGAGCGAAAGCGCGCGGAAGAACAAGCGCCAGAGACTCGAGATTGAGAGCCTCGCAGTCTCCAAGGTGAGACACTTGTGGTTATTGAAAGCTGGTGGGCTATCGAGGCTGATTGCGGCTGTGTGACGGATTGGTAGAGTGACCAGCTGAAGCGCGAGGTGGAGACGCTCCGTATCCAGCTGGAGACCAACTCGCAGCGACACCAGATCGAACTGAAGGAGAGAGACGTACAGTTGGACCAACTACGCCGTCAGCTAAAGTTCGCTGTGACTGAGGAGGAAGAGACTCTGAAGGAGCTGAAGAATGCGATGAATGAATACTCAGCAGAAAAGCTGCAACTGGAGAAGAAAGTGGTGGAGCTGGAAGCTCAGCTGGAACTTGTCGAGGGCAAGCTGAACGAGTGGAAGGAGAAGGCACTCGAAGCGACCAGCCAGCTGCGGACACAGTCTCGGCAATCCGCAATGAAGGTGCGATAGCGTTGAAGAAAATTGAGCAAACGAGTGTAACTGACTAGCTTCTGTTAATGCGCGGGGTGACAGATTGAGCTCCTGAAGGACGAGCTGGAAGCTGCCCAAGACTCGTCGTCGACTTCATCGCAGGTTAGTACACGTCGGCATGTCTAGTTTCATGCTTGCTGTGTATTTATTCGTTTTCATGTTCCTCAGAGCGAGGACAATATCCTTGAAACAAAGATTCGTTTGCTAGAATCCCAACTCAAGCAGAAGAGTATGGAAGCTGAACACGCAGCTTCCAGCTTGCTTGGCGCGCAGGAGACACTCAACAGTGCCCGTGATGTTCGCGAGTTGAACGAACAGATCATGCAGCTTCAGTCGGCTGAGCGCAAGCTTAAGGCCGAGGTGAGTGCACACCCTACTTACTTCACAACTGAGTAAACCTCTAATCCACGCGGTGTATATTACAGTTGGTGGATTTGATCGAGGCTTCCAGGTCGTCATCTATCCTGCAGGAAAAACTGTACCAGACCACCCAAAAGCTACTACAGAGTGAAGAGCGCAACGCTCAGTCCCTCAAGCGCATTGTATGTCCCTCGTAAAAAGATGAGTTCAGACGTTGTTGTGCCGGCTTGAACTAACGGATGATGCTCTTGCAGGAGAGCGCTATGCTTGTGGAAGAGGCTCACAAGCAATTCTACGACTACTTTGAGCCGATTGTGAAAGAAGCGACGAGTACGATTATTTGTATGTGCATTTTATCCATGACGGAGTCGAGTCTAAACGCAGTTTGTTTACTCATAGGTGGAGTGTCGCTGGAAGATCTGAAGACCAGGCCAGCGGCAGCGGTGTTGGAAGTGTACAAAGCACGTCAAAACGCCTTCGAAATCCTCTTCGAACAAAAGAGCACTGTGGACATTCAACGTCGTCGACTAGAGAAGCAGTGTGAAAAGCTTCAAAGCGACTTGATCACGTCTGGAAACAATTGTGCAAAACTTGAAATGCAGCTGGCTGAGATTCAAGAGAAGATGAACGGGTCGATCAATGTGGCCACGCATTTACGAAAGGTGAATGCCGAGCTGGTAGAGATCCTGGAGAGTTATGGCAAAGATCTTGACGACCAAGAGGCTAATGAGCTGCCCGCAAAGCGCATTGCACTGCTGGAGTCTTCCCTGAAGCAATCCCAAGAGTTGATTAAGGGGTTGGAATCCGCTCAAAATATCATGGCAACACCCGCTGCTGTCAAGAAGTACGAGGCTCGTATTGATCGGCTGGAGAAGGCCCTGGCAGATTCGAAACAAGAAAATGGAAACCTTACCAAACATCTTGAAAAGACCGAGATGGAGCTTGCTATTTTTGAGAAGCGGCTTGGAAGAGGGGAGTTCAATGTCGAGAACACAAAGATTGTTCATCTAGCTGTGAACCCAACACGAGAGCTGCTCCAAAGCAAGACCAAGTCGAGCGATATTGAGAAACTTCGCCAGGAGAATGAAGCGCTGCGGGCAAGACTCAATAGACTCACAGATGGCGAAGATACTGAGGTACGTTTTCGCACCTGCACGAGTTCTACCGCTGCAGTGTTTAACCTCATGAATTACGGCTGATTGTGCAGACTCCAAGTGCCCCCGCGGAAGACAAGCTAACGACGACGACTTCATATGATACAGTGGAGGGTCTAAAAAAACTGAACCAGCGCCTGAAGCAGGTACGCGTATTCGCTTTTCTTCTTGCCGATTTCATTTTCAAATGATACTGCTATGTTTGCAGGTGTTTGGCGATCAAATCCGGCAGTACCGAGAAGCTGTATACTTGCTGACGGGCTACAAGGTGGACCTGAAGAAGAGCAACGGGATGGAGCTGCTGCGTCTGCGCTCTGTCTACGCCGAGCACGATGACGACGAGCTGCTCGTGCGCATGGAGGCCAACGGATCGTTGGAGCTGCTGGACAGCGAGTTCTGCTCGCAGATCAACCAGCGCGTGTTTGCCTACCTGACGGCATGTCGGTCGTTCCCGGCCTTCCTATCCACGCTCACGCTGCATCTCTTCGAGAAGCAGACCTTCCAGGGCCCTTAAGTAGGTTGGTAGGAAGTAGACACGTGCACAAATGCTCAATAACCCACGTCCAGCGGCCTCGCTCCTTGTCGTTTTAACAGTTGGTTCGCTGCTGCTACTTGTAGTAAATCATTATTGCGGTTCGTCGACTAACGTTTTAAGCGATTGCCAGGCCATGTCAGTGTCAGCGGACTGAATGCAGCTGGTTGACGCAGGGTAAACAGCGGATTGGACGTCGAAGTTATCATCCCGATGAATTTATGTACGCCACACAGCAAAGCGAACTTCAAGCAGTTCCCTTTCGAGATCCACACAATCGAATTCGCCATCGTCTGCAACAAGCCTCTTTGTCGTCGTCTCCATTCATGCTGAGCCTCGCCCGTGGAAAGCACTCCCAGTCGGCTCGTCTGCTGACGCAACTGGCCCACCGCCGCATGTCCGTGGCGTCCGGACGCCTGGCGCAGTTCCCGTTCCTGGAAGAGCTCGGCCTCAAGGACGAGAACCACGGCGTGTACAACGGCAAGTGGTTCGGCAGCGGCGACGTGTACACGTCCGTGAGCCCCGTAAACGGCCAGCCCATCGCCAGCGTCCGCGCGGGCAACAAGGCGGACTACCAGAAGGTGGTGGCGGCCATGGACGACGCCAAGCCCCAGTGGTGCGACCTGCCGGCCCCTGCACGCGGAGAAATCGTGCGCCAGATCGGAGAGGAGCTGCGCAACAAGCGTGACGCTCTCGGCAAGCTCATCTCGCTCGAAATGGGCAAGATCTACGTCGAGGTAGGCCATTGGTTATGTCTGCATGGAAATTTATAGTCTCTGACGCCTGTGTGACAGGGTGTCGGCGAGGTGCAGGAAGCTATTGACATTTGCGACTTCGCTGTGGGTCTCAGTCGGACGCTCAATGGCTCGGTGATCCCTTCGGAGCGTCCGGGCCACTTCATGATGGAGCGCTACAACCCGCTCAAGGGCCACGTAGGCATCGTCACAGCCTTCAACTTCCCCTGCGCGGTGCTGTTCTGGAATGCTGCATTGAGTCTGGTGTGCGGCAACACACAGATCTGGAAGCCATCCGAGTCGCTGTCGCTTACGTCAGTGGCGTGCACCAAGATCATTGCGGACGTGCTCGAGCGCAACGGCCACCCCGGCGCGATCGCCTCGTTAATCTGTGGTAGTGGCGCTGAAGTGGGCGAAGCGATGCTGCATGACAAGAGCATGGAGCTCATTTCATTCACGGGCTCGACCAAGGTGGGTCGTCATGTGAACGAGGTGGTGTCATCGCGTTTCGGTAAGACCATCCTTGAGTTGGGAGGCAACAACGCGATGATCGTGGAAAAGGATGCGGATCTGGAGATGGCGCTGCGAGCCACATTGTTCTCGGCAGTCGGAACGGCTGGCCAGCGGTGCACCTCGCTTCGTCGTCTCTTTCTCCACGAGGATATCCACGACGAATTCCTTAGCCGCCTGGTGTCGGCATACCAGAACGTGAAGATCGGTGATCCGCTGGAGGATGGCATTTTGTGCGGTCCGCTGCACAACACCCAGGCTGTGAAGAAATACCTGGATGGCATCGACTCTATCAAGAAGCAGGGTGGAAAGGTGAGTCTACCGGTGTAGCCACGAAGGAAACACGATAAAAATGGGATCTTACAAATTTGCTGCTGTTTGTACAGATTCTGACCGGTGGCAAGAAGATCGAAGGCGAAGGCCACTTTGTGGAGCCAACAGTCGTTTCTATCGCTCACGATGCTGAGATTGTTCAGGTACGATGTACTTGATCTTGGTGATTGACTTGGTTGTACATTAACTCACTGGGTGTAACATTGGATGTGCTTCGTATTAACAGAAAGAAATTTTTGCGCCGATCCTGTACGCTCTGAAATTCAAGACTCTGGAGGAGGCGATTGAAAAGAACAATACTGTTCCTCAAGGTCTATCTTCGTCTCTGTTCACGAAGAACCAAGCCGCTATTTTCAAGTGGACGGGTCCATTGGGATCAGACTGTGGCATTGTGAACATTAACATCGGACCCAGCGGTGCCGAGATTGGCGGCGCTTTTGGCGGCGAAAAGGAAACTGGCGGCGGCCGTGAGTCCGGCAGCGATGCTTGGAAGCAGTACATGCGTCGGTCAACCTGCACAATCAACTATAGCAAGGAGCTTCCTCTTGCCCAGGGAATCGACTTTAGCTGAACGGTGGGAATTGAACTGTTGCAGAAGTACAACACGTAATCTACAATCGTTTGCCTGCTTTTGTCGTCAACAACTTTAAGAGAGCTCGAAGCCCTCCGCATTTGTAATCGCAAACGTCACTTTCTCGACGAGCGTTTCGTAGCTGGTGTACTCAGGAAGCACTAGCTGGTTAAAACAGGTATGCGTTCGTGGCAGTGCCTGTGGGTCAAGGTCTGACTTCGTTAGGTTCAGCGGAGGCTCGAAGCCGTCAAGCGGAATCTTGTTTGTTCCAGTCATAAACTTCAGAAACTGACCACGAAGTTCAATTGTGAACTCACGCAAAGCCTGCCACAACCAGAGCACTATCTGTGCGTGCTCGTCATAGCCACCCTGAAATACTGTGCACGACCGTAGCTCTTCCACGTCGATGGTTGGTTTACCATTCACTAGCATTCTCAATTCCGCCATATCAAACACTTTAATCGCAGATAGAGGGATCAGCGTAGTAAAACCCTGTACCAAAGCGTCCATTTGAGCTTGGGCACCAAACTGCGTACGCCATTGGACCACTAGATCCACATACTCTATCTTATTGACATCGGTGACTGGGATATCCCTGCCATTCTCTTTTAGATCTACGACCACGTGTTTCTTCCCAGCACCCTCCATCTCCACACTAAACGTTTCATCAATTACATCGGCAATATCGTTCTCAAGCATCCACACCAGTGACTTATGATATTGCGAGTCCATTTGGTGGAGATCGTCTATACATGTAGGTAATTGCAGTAAACGCTTGTAAAATACGTCGCACAAGGGCAAATCCAGTGTTTGCCTGTCAAATATCGCTTTTGCCATGAACTTACCGAGGAATTTGTACTGTTGTGCAACGCTCGGTATTTGTGACGACGTGAGATCGATGGCAAACATACCCTCGTCACAGAGCTTAAACAACCGTCGACTTTTGTCGGTGGCAAGCTTTGATACTTGCAGAAACCAATCTTTAGAGAGTCCACCTGAATCGATTCCTGGCTCGTTTTCAAATGAAATCTTGGGCTTGGCAACCAGATCATTCTTCGTTAAAAGATGGAAATATTTCATTGTTCCCTCAAACATTGATTCTCGCTGAAGCTCAATCTTCAGTATGCTGCCAAAATTGAGTCCATGCATGTTTTGACGCAGGTCGCGATGAAATCGAAATCGTTTTCGTCTGAAAATCATATCAGGGGTTTCTTCAATATTTACCAGGCCTTTTTCTTCTCGAACAACCGCTAGTTCTGGAGGCTCTTCCGTGACGCGCTGACTTGTGAACTTGTTAAAGTAAAACACTTGCTCTGATTTTGGGTCCCAGCACTGTACCCAGCGATCGTATGCTGCAGTCTTCTCGGCACTCGTTAGCTCCACAATTTCGGGTTTCCCGTATGCCATCGTTTTTACTGATTTACTTTCAACAAGCCCAGTAGCACCAACAATGTTTGATGCCTGAAGTCGAAAAGTGTACACGGTTTTGGGACAGAGGTCTCCAACTACAAACCCAGTCCCGGGCCCCTCATAGACCTGAACAAACGATGACTGCTGGCACACACCACTTTCTCGCATCTCAAGAGAATAAATTACTGGTGGGGCCCCATTTGCTTCGACTGGGAACCAAAAGATGCTTGCATACGTATTGGAGACTGCGCCGGCAATAGGCTGCCGTGGGAGGTCTGGAGGGCCCGGTAAAGTCCAGAAAATCTCACTTTCATCGCTATACTCATTCCATCCCCCCGGATTTCGCGCGCGAACTCGAAATTTAAAAGGCGTGTGGCACTTAATACCGCTCAAACTGACATGTTTGCAGGCGGTCACTACTGCAAGGCCTGCCCACGTGTTGTTGACGCTGTCTGCTTTTCGATACTGCACTTCGTATCGATCGACAGTCGAATCGATCGACTTTTTCCATTTCACCACTAGCTCCGTTTGTTGCGTTTCCACCAGCTTTGGCGGCTTCAGGATCGGAGGCGCTTTCTTATTAGCAGCAAAGTCCATAATGTTTTCTGCTGAGATTTTGTACGGAATTTGGGAATCGTTCGCATTCGCCTTCGGAGTGCTGCCAGCCTCCGATACGAATACGTTACCATCGCTATCAACCGCTACACCTACAGGATAGCGCACGGCACTGGCCCCTCCTCCTCTTCGTTTGATCTCTGCCTCATCTACAGTGATCCAGAGGTATGCCTGGCCAGCTTTGGGACTGGAGCTCGGATACTTTTGCGTCTGCACCGTCACTGGCGCGTATGGGAAGAGGTTCTCCACGACGTGTGCCACCGCCGCCTTCTGCTTTTCTGCGGCCTCCTCCTCTCTACGTGGCAAGTAAATAAGTCCAGGATTAGTATACATGATGGCCTATACATGGTAAACTTCAAGGCCCGACCTCTTGGCCTGCAGCTCTTCCTCGAGGTCCAGCTGCTCGTCGGTCGGAGCGGGGACCACCACGCGCGAGTTGGAGGGTGAAGACAGCGCGAAGACGCCCTTGGTCGTCACTGCAGGCGCCGCCGACGCGCGTGCAGGTCCCTTGCTCAGAGCAGCGCCCATGATCATCACTCCTCCGGGCGGTTGCAATATAAGTTGAAGCCGCAATCTCATCCGGGTTTAGAATTTTGGCTTTTGTCGCATACTTAAGTACAAATCAGAAGTCGCTTCGGCTGAACAATGCGCTTATTGGACGTTCAAGTGATTTAAATTAGAAAATCCGCATCTGCCCAATGGGCAGACGTGGATTTTCTGAATTTGGGCGGCGCCCAATCACACCACCAGACCGAGAGATTGTCAAATCCTTCAGCGTGTCATTCCCGGATCCGCTTAGACGCAACTAAGAATAACAACCTGCACCATGAGCTGCTGCCCCGTGACCGCTGAGCCCGCGCGCGACCCGGCCGCCCACATCGGCGTGCTGAAGAAGGCCGGCAACACCAACATCTACGTGACGGGCCCCGCCACCTCCAAGGCCGGCGTCATCGCG
>JAHQIV010001490.1:591-11484 GCA_030463285.1 Phytophthora europaea
CTGCGCAGCCGCACCACATGCCCCTGTCGGTCGAAGGATCGAAGCTCATCAATGCGGTTGTTTGTCAAACCGCTATACTCCGTAGTAGCCAAAACTTTTATGTCATACAAAATGATATCTGGCCTCCCAGCATAAAGCGTTTGGCATCTTCTTTACCGCAATCGTACCTATAAATACAGTGGGGGGCCGCCTTAGAGGGACGGTAAATAACTTATTGGAGCGATTCCCGCAGCCAAATGCCTAGTCCCAAATCCAAAATTCTGCAGAAAAAGGCATCGGCCAGATTTGGGGGGGGGGGGTCCTACGCCAGATTTTTGATTGGCTCCCCAACCACTTTTAGTCCTTTCTCGGCTTTTCTAACCACAAGTCTGGGATCTACGACTAAAATTTTGGATCTAGGACTAGGATTTTGGCTGCGGGAATCGCTCCATTGCCTGCAATCCCGTATACTATAAATTGTTAGAGAAAATAGGTAGTCTCATTGCTTGCTTCCTGCAGGAACACTATCCCTGCTTAAACAAAATATATCAGGTGTCTCTCTAAGGCGCCACCATCGGTAAACAGCACTACCAGCCCAATCCTCTAGTTTAGAGGGTATCAGCAGTCGTCAAAACTCAGCGTTTTGACTTGCTTTCAGTATAGCAAAGATCGCCTCAGAAGACTACTCAACACTTTCGCGACGAGAGGGCGCATTTTTCGCCCTTTAAATGTTTTTGCAAAATACGGTCGGAACACCCGCTCTAAAAGGGCAATAAATGCGACCTTTTGCCTATACAGCTGGTTTTAGCTACCGTGTTTTGTTACTTCCAATCAAAATGAAGAATTGAAAAGATGGTCTCCGACTCACTGTAACATATCGAGCCGTGTCGTCAACATCACCAAATTTCGTACCCATAAAACGTGGATTTTCCATATCTTACGGAACATAAACTCAATTGGCCAATCTCAGGGCCGTTCCGAACCGAGATCGGATCGGCACGTGGGTCGCGCGGGTTTGGTGTACCCAGCGATAGATCTTTGGGTCGCGACGCAGCCGTTCCGATCCAGATCGCGATCTGACGGGCAGGTGTCCACACTCAAATATACCAAGATGTTGACGCCCACAAGTACCAAGTGGACGGTGAGTGCAGCGCTTCTGAGCAAACGCAAGCAACCTGTTGCCCCTCCCCCCTCAGATCTCTACGCTGAGTGGACGCTGGATCAGCTGCGGTTAGAATGCACGTCCCGCAAGCTGAACGTCAAGAAGAACACGTGCAAAGATGATTGAGTAAAGCTGCTGCTACAACGGCAGCGTAGTAGCTCGAGGCGTGTGGAGGAAGAAGAAGCGAGGCGCAGGAGGAACTGCATGTTCCGCTTGCTCAACGTTCTCTTCTCGGAGCGGTTCTTTCAAGCATTTCTTGCCTCTGGGAATCAGCTGAGCAGGAGTGAGCTAGACCAAGGCGGGTCCACATTCTGGCGTGATATTGCTGCTGCGTTCGATGCTTTGGGCGTCGAGTTTGATTCCATGAATTCGGACGACGCAGTCTTCGACAACGTGAACCCTTCGCAGACGATGGCGCACTCAGCATCTAAGCTTCAGCGGATGTGGCGCGAGGTCGCCGGAAAATTTGCTCGTGCTGAAGCCGGCTCTAAGAATTCAGGTGATAATAGCAATGAGTTTTGGGACTTTTGTGACAGGAGAGCCGATGATTATTACCTCCACATGTGGTGTGAGCATCGTGGGTCTAGTCGTGAGTTCTGCGCTGCCAACCTGTACGCCGACAACGAAGATGACTCCCAGGAGGAAGGCACGCACCAGGACAAGATGGTCAACCGGAAGCGTCGCAAAAAATCGCAAGCTGATGCCTTGGCTACACTAGCAGACAGCGTGGCCCAAATCGTTTCTAGCGAGGTTAGCGAAGCAAAAGAGGAAACCCAGAAGGAACAAGCATTGCTGCTTCGAGACCAAAGGGTGCCACACAAACTGAAAATGCTGTCGGGAATTTTGCAGCGCACGAAGGAAGAAGTGAGAAGATTGTTGCAAGTCATTCGTTCTCGTACAGACGAGAGCGGTGAGAATGACGACGAGGAGGACGCGGAAAACTTATTGGAGGGTGCCATTAAGAAGCAAAAAAAGCTTACGTCGCAAATCAGTGCGTTGGAGCTCGAAGTGATTTATAGATTGGAGGAGTGAAGCAAATGGATGCGCGTTCACCAGTGCTTCATCGTGGCGGTTAACGGATTCGAGGTGGGCGCAAGTTGAAGTTTTGGATATGGTCCCCGATTACTTGGCGCACAAAAGTTGTGGTATGCGGCAGACACCTCTGCGTGACCCGTTGTCGCGTTTTTATCTTGAACTCTTTCGCTAATACAAAAATTATGCAGCTTCATGCACGTCTTGATCACCCGGCTCACATTTGTAAAGTCGACGACCAGTGGCCTTCTGAATATCTGCCACTCTGCCTTCAACTTTTGTCTCAGCCAGCTTCGTATCCGAATCGAAATTTCGTTCGGCCTGCTTACGTGCTTACGAGCAGGCCGAACGACATTTCGATTCGGATACGAAGCTGGCTGAGATAAAAGTTGAAGTCAGAGTGCTTCTTCGACTTCAACTCCAGCTTGTTGTACGGGACCAACAAGAAATCCGATAATGGGTACGCATTGTCACCAATACAGTAGAAACCGGGTGGCAGCTCCATAATTCCATCGCTCAGCGTCCACTTTTTGAATGCCATCGAGTCTCCTACCTTGCCCGGCGAGTCGAAACAGTACCCCGTAAACCGACACAGCGAGTCGTGGACATTCAGTCCATACATCTGGTAGTGCCCAGAAAGAAGGAAGCGACGTCGGGGACCTCCGCTTTGCTCGGGGCCCGAATTTGACAAAGCCACCCATCCGAGCATCCAACACAGCCAGTCATGATGCCGTCCTTGCTGATCGTCGTGAAGCCGTCTGCAAGCTTCTGCATTCGGCTGCGAGACTGGGTCGGTTCCCTTATGCGAAGACCTTCGCACACGCAGAGAGCATCCATCACGGCCTTCTTGAAATCGTTGAAACCCGAGCGCGAAACACCCCCAAGACACCGTGCCCTGTGATAGTTGCTTCCAGCAAGCCACGATATGGTCATCTGCATCATGTTCTCTGGTGTAATGGGGTCGGCCCCTGTTCGACGCTCCGACTGAACCTCCTCACGAAGGAGTGCTGATCTCACCCGCAGCAGGAGCTTCTCAAACGACTCAACTTTCATGCGATAGCAACGTGCAAACTCTCCACGAGAAGGAGAGTTTGCTTGTGCACGTTCCAATCTAAGCGCTTGCGACGCACGCAGCCGGACACCTCGTCAGGCAGACAAGCAACAGCCGTCATGACGGCTACCAACAGTTTACGACGACGTTTACTCGCCCTGCGAGTATCCTCCATCCACGACGGCACTTCCATCGATCTGTAGTCTGGTCGCGTTTGTGTAGGTTTTAGCTGGGGCGATCCTGCGATCCCGCTCGGGTCGCGATCCCAACCTTGGCGCGCGTTGTTTGCTAATCACGCAAGTAGAACTTCTCCGTGTCGCTTCATCCGCGAATTGTAGCACGAGGTTTGGGTCGCGATCCGATCCGACCTCGGTTCGGAACGGCCCTCAGTTCATATCTTTCCGAGCGCCACACCGTGCTGGTACTGGTGCTGGGCCACCCAGGAAGCGGCAAGATGATGCTCATCCGCGACGATGGAGAACGTGTGCATCATCACCACGTCAAACGAGATCGGCGACGATGGTCTGGTGCCGCATGAGTGCGGCCAGTCGATCACGCGCCCGATCTTCGTCAAGCTGCAGAACGTCAACGGCTCGACGGTGTCGGGCTTCACCATCACGAACGTGCCGTTCCGCACGTGCATTATCACGTCCAAGGACATGGACCTGACCATCGACAACCGCGCCGACACAAGAACACGGACGGCTTCGACCTGACCAAGAACATTCACACCACGGCCACCAACTAGAACATGTTTGTTCATTCGGCCGCGTCTTCCTCCGCAACCTTTAGTCGTTCCCGCTTGGCTCTCTTTTAGGTGTCTAAATATTGTTGCAGAACCTCAACACGCCTCGCTGCAGGTGGAGGGAGGGACTTACGCACGCGGTTAGCATGAGCCAAAACGGAGCCACTGCGGCGCTGCTACCGGTGCCTTCTTCGCAGTGCACGTAGGTATTCGCCCCATCGCTGCTTCTGTGTCCGCGGCGTGGCTGGTCGTCTAGCCGTTTGCGAGCGTTGGTGTTCACGGTCCTGGAGTGGCTACTGAGCCGCCGGCAGGATGATAACACGATAAGCCTTCGACGTATGGCCGCCGCAGTCTTCTACCAGAGCGTTTACGCGAGAAGCCACATCCGACGGGCAAGTACGCGCGGCTGGCCGTCTCGCAGGTTACGGTCGTTGGTGTTCACAGTCCTGGAGTGGCTACTGAGCCGCCGGCAGGCTGATAACACGATGAGCCTTCGATGTATGGCCGCCGCTGCCTTCTACCACAGTGTTTGCGGGACAAGCCACATCTACCGGGCAAGTACGCGCGGCTGGCCGTCTCGCAGGTTGCGAGCGTTGGTGTGTGCGGTCCTGGAGTGGCAACTGAGCCGCTGGTAGGCTGCTAATAGGACGAGCCTTCGCAGCATGGTAGTAGCGTGATTTACTTTTGTTGGCTGAGTGAGTCGGCTATGCAGTGAGAGGCCATACAATTGTTAAAAGTTGGCGCCGGTAACGTGAGTACGCTGGTGTTGCACAGGTTCTAATACAAAGGGGTTGAAGTCGTTTCTCAGGACGCGTTAACTAGACAACCATTTCAGTATCGCATTCGTTGGCGGAGGTAAAGCTGCGAGTGATTTCCACACGACGGTCTTCGACGACTTGGAATGCTGGCGTCGTGAATGAGTTGACTAATCTCCTCCAAACTCCCCTTGACATCTTCCACCTCGGCGCGCAGATCGATGTCTTCCATCTCCATCACTTTCACACGCTTTTTCAGGCGCAAACAGACCCTGCAGACCTTGGCCAAATCAGTGTTGCGAAGGCGATCTTCGAACCAACGTTGGCCAACCTGCGCCAAAATGTCTTCATCATGTAGGTCAAGCTCAGCACCTTGCTCTTGAAGGTCGTGTTCGCTGCTCTCTTCGTTGGGTTCATTCCAACGCCTATTGAAGTCGTTAATTATTTCAAGTAGCCCCGTCAAAATCTTGCCGTTTGTTCCCTCGCGGGTAGCTCGCGTAGCTATGGGCGACTCACGATAGCACATAGGGCATCGTTGCTGCTTCAAAACGCAGCACCGGACATTCTCACGCAAAGCGCGGTTGTGAATCGCCATCTTGGCTGCGTCCAAATTATACTGTCGAAAGTCGTCTTGAAGCGAGTGGAGTCTCGAAAACCATTCAGCCCGCGATTCTAGCATGGCTGAAATGAAACTATTCCAAGATTCAGCCAGTGCATCGAGGCTTGAACGCACCAGTGGGTCGTACTTGTTTCTCTTGTGTGCAGCGTAGAAACGCTTCTGAAAAAAGATGTCGATCAAGTACTGCGAACGCGTATATCCAAAGGAGACAGGAAGAGAACTCAACTCGGAAACGTCATAAAGAGCTCTACTTGATGCCATCCTTTCTATGACCCGTCATCCATCCCTGAAAATCGTCAAGCCACGGATAATGAGTGTGTGCCAGACTTAAGATGAAACCGCCATTACCACTAGTGCCACCACCAACAGAATGAGGCTCGTCTCCTTGCTGACCCAGACTACCACCATGAGTCGCCACAGCAGCTCCTGGAGCACCTTCAACGCTCAACGAGTTTTCAAGGATCATGGGGCGCGTGAAGCTTGGCGTGGGCGTCAGCACCATCTTGTACGACTGAGTTTCCGCGTCCTCGACATTCGAAAGTATTCCCAGACTACCACCGTGGGTCACCACAGCAGCGCCAGGAACGCCTCCAACGCGCAACGAGTTGTCGGGGACAATGGAGCGCGTGACGCTTGGCTTGGGGGTCAGCGCCGTCTCGTAAGGCTGAGTTCCAGTATCCTTGAAATCCGAGGGCATACTATCGGAGACGTAGCTTTCACGGCTGTGACGATCTTCCGCATCCTTGGCTTCACAATCCGGTTCTTCTCCCTCTTCGACCTTGCCATTCGTGACGGGTGGACCAGAAGGCTGTCCTTGTCCCTCCTCTTCATCAGGCGACCGTCTGCAAGCATCACTACCGTCCTTGTGATCCTCATCTTCAGCGCTCGTTCTTGTAGGAGGAATCGCGTCTTCACTGTCGTCGCTCTCGGGGAATTGAAGTTGCCATCGCGAACTCTGGTTTTGCCAACCATCGTCTCATCGGTCGGTTTCCTTGGAGCTTTGGCGTCTGCGTCAAATTTTAAAGTGATGGATGTGCGACCCCGACGCGTCTCCACTTCGTTTTCTCAAACGAATGGATGAGACAGGTGGAAGGGATGAACTAACTAAATTGTCTGTAATTTTGTATTTGAGCAAGATGGGCGACATACCGGTAGGTTGACCTAGCTCAAGTATCTAGAAATACGAATCATGCTGGGATGGGCGACGTACAAAATGTGACCTAGTTTCATTATCTTGAAAACTTTATTCTACTCGGAGGGGCGACATACTAGAGGATAGCGTAATTACGCTACCGTAAAAAGTATGGTAAAGAAACGCGTGACGTCATCAGCTTCATTTGAAATTCGTATGCATATACATTGGGTACCATGACCCGTTTTAATCCATACCAATAGTGTATATCTTTTTTTGAATCGTTGCGTGACGTCATTTGCGAGAAGCAAATGACCTCAACTGAAACTGCCACCATCAATTTTTCATTTTGAAACTACCCACCAACCCGACATCAGCAATCTTGCAGACCCACTCGATCCGCGTCCCTTTTGACACTGCGTGTTTATCATGGGTGGGTGGATCCAGTTTGGCACAGCGTGTATATCTTGCATTCTTCATTTTGGGAGATACGTTTGAAGATTCCATCAATGCATTCGCCCCAGCTTCAACAATAGCCTGGACGGTACGGCCACGCCCACGGCCGCCAGCATTCACCTCGGCGCCAGCTCTGTCTCGGTGGCCGACGTCAGTGTGCGCTTCGCGAGGTGGATCTCCACAGGATACATACCCCGTAGCTCGTATACTTGACGAAAACGTAGATCATGTCCCCTCTGAGCAGCAGTACCGACACGAGCGCCGTGAACTGTCGGCTGGTGAAGAGGTGGTACATTGCGTCCTGAGAAACGACTTGAACCCTATCGTATTAGAAACCTGTGCAACACCAGCATACTAACGCTACCGGCGCCAACTTCTAACAATTGTATGGCCTCTCACAGCATAGCCGACTCACTCAGCCAACAAAAGTAAATCACGCCACTACCATGCTGCGAAGGCTCGTCCTATTAGCAGCCTACCAGCGGCTCAGTTGCCACTCCAGGACCGCACACACCAACGGTCGCAACCTGCGAGACGGCCAGCTGCGCGTACTTGCCCGGCAGATGTGGCTTGTCCCGCGGTCATTCAGCTAATTTGCCTCACGGTGCACACATCACACACGCTCACCCACAAGCTGCCAATCAAGCGTCGTCGAACCAGCTCCACGGCATGTGTCGCTGAGCTCGGTCCAGTTGACGCCACGGGCACGGGAGCTCATGTCGCGGCTCAGTGGCGTCCCATCACCTGCGCAGACGCCGCGCAGCGCGTTCATGTACTTGCAGATCGAATGTGGTGACGCGACCTCCCGGCCGACTACAAGCAGTTCGACCGAGCAAATATCATCAAGTCAAGCCAAATGCTGCGACCACACTGCGTGTCGTGGATGTTGGGCATCATGGGCTTCATAGGGTGGTACGCCATTCCGCTGCCGCTCATGCCGGTGATCAAGACGCAGCTTGAAGTCACGGACGACCCAGACTTGACGCTCAACTTGGATATTACGAGCACCACCTTCTTCTGCAGCGCGTCGACCCTCTGCTTGACCGCATCGGCCCACAGGTAGAGCAAAGCTCTGTGCTCTGGTTTGGAGCCGTCTTTGAATTAGTCTTGTGGGCTCAGTCTTCGTCTCCAGCCAGTACTGCCTCCGTTGCGTTGTTACCAGCTGCCGTTGTTTCTCGCGCTGCTGGTCCCTGATCTTCATAAGCTGGTTCTCAATGATGGCCTTGCGGTCTTGCTTGGCGAACGTGATCAGCAGTGCATCCTCGCGTTCCAGCTCCAGCTCCTTGCCCTCTGGTACCCTTCGATGAATGCCATGAGCACCGACTGGCCCACCAGCAGCTTGTCCGCGAACCACGACAGAGCACTGGACTAGAAGCTCTTCACATCCTATTTGTCGAGATACATCGCCGCGGCTTTTTCATCCTTGGCGAGGTGGTGCAGCTCGTCCACGTTCTTCTTGAGCATCGTGGCCATGTCGCCTTTGTTGCGACTGTCGTCCGCGACCTGCTTCGCGTGGGTCACCACGTCGTCCGTGTCCACGCCAGCCGCCACATGTTTGACTTTGTCGGCCAGGAACTTGACGTTCTCGGGCCCCTGGCGTAGGCCTTGGTGCCCTCCAGACTCTTGTCGATAGATCTTCAGGTCAGTTTGTGAGTAAATAGTTTAAGATCAAGCACTCGATCAAAGATCCACAAAAGTCGTTGTGCGCTGAGAGCTCAACCAAATATTGTGCAGAATTGCAGTAATTGAGTGATATTCGAATTTGACGCGCATAAAGCAAATCACTCAAACTTCTCGTTGTTGGCTACATCTTCTCCAAGTTACTGAGTCTTGTGATCAGATAGAAACCAACAACTCAATAAGAGGGTTATCAGACAGCACCATTTCGTCAGAAGACGAGTTTGCCTCCGCAAGTGTACCAATGGTGGACGTGCCGGTCACACAACGGCGAACTTGAGTAGGAGAGTTTCGGCGAGCTCTCCCGACCCTGGGACTTTCGCGGTGGTTGCAGCTGCTGCAATCGGCCCTGTCAGGGCGCTCGTGGTGAACCGCAAACAGCGTAGCGATGCGGTTGCGGCGAGTCTCCCGGTAGCGCTGCTGAATCTCTCGGCGGTCGGCTCGAATGCTTTTTCCGATCTCACGAAGGCGCTGTAGGTAACGTGCGTAGCTCTCGCCGTCAGGACGGCGCAATGGGTTGGCGCGAATATGGAAGTTTGTTAGGGCCACGCAGGCTTGGAAGAAGAGGTCGTAATTTTCCTCGTCCCAGCGATACTTGTCGGCGCAAACAGACCACAGCGTACACAAACGCCCGATATAGTTTTCCACGATGATGCGGTCGTGTGCGATGCGCTCGTTGGTCGCAACCTGCTCAAGCGTGAGGGTCTGCAACGGTAGACGCTTGTGAGGGGTCATCGCACGAAAATCCCTTGCCAGACCTTGATAGCCCTTGTCGACTAGGACTGCCCAGTAGGCAGGGTACTGAGTAAGGAGAGGATGGTGATCTTCGAGATCCTCGTCACCATCCGTTTTGCGCAGTGCCAGGTTGTGGAGTTCCGCATTATTGCGGAAGATCTCGTCGTCTGCTTCGTTGCCGGGGTAGTGGGGCGTGCAGTTGACGGCCTGGCCGTTCGGAAGCACCTCCACCTCCACCTTGTAGCCGTGGAGGGGATGCTTCTTGCTGTACTAGAGACTTCGCTCCTTCATGCGCCCACTCGGCATGTTGGACTGTTGAAATGTGACATCCGTAGCGTAGCGGGCGGCGGCGTAGTTCGAGAATGCTTGCCCACTAAGAACAATCTTCTTCATAGGAAACTTGTCGAGTGCGGAAGCCACCATGTAGTCGTACAGGAACGGCGCCACGACGACGACGAACTTCGTGACCATCTTTCGAAACGACGGTGGCTTCACTCGGAAGACTGCCGCAACAACGTCCCATTTGCCGCAGTTTTTCAGCACCGTGAGCATCATGAACAACACGTCCTTGGCACTGTACGCACACTTACGGCCATGACCCGTGTTCCAGTTTACGGTCACATGGGCGCGCACGTTGTTCCACAAACGCTCGAATTCAATGGGTGACAAGTTCGTCATGCTCAGGACGTTCTCCGACCCGGATCCGGCGTTGAGAAACGAGTGATAGACCGGAGACGGAGAGTCAGCCTCGTCGTCCGATTCGTTTTGTGCCAAGAGCACAACGTCGGCACGGTTCGAGAGGCGATCGTTGTTGATCTGGCGCAGCGTAGAGACACCGTGGAGGGCATGTTCGGGGGTGATGGTGGGATGGGAGCGACCGCGGGGGCTGGCAGTTCGGGCGACCATAGCGACTTCTTGGGAACTCGGCGAATTTGGAAATGAACCGCTCACTACCTTGCCAACGGAACTTCAACGATAGCCTAAGGCATACGCAATAGATTGAATCTTTGGCTCTCTGCACATCTTTTTTCAAGCAAAGCCTACCTGGTCGATCAAAGCCTTAAGCCTTGCTAATTAGCTATCTCTCTACAGTTGTAGGTAGCGAGCGGCCCAACGAGGTAGGTTGAAACGTCGAAAACACTCAAAAACTGACGTGAAGGTCTGATGAACGACATGAACGACAGGCTCTTGCACGCAGTGGACGACACCTGGCCGCGAACCGCTTGCACCACGCGATTGACCTCGTCTTTTTCTGCGCTCCGGCACTGAGCGCTGGAACAGCGAGCAGCGCTTGGCGACGGCAGGCGGCCGCGGCATCTCGATTGACAAGCGCTTTGGTCAAATTCCTGTATAAACGAATGCATGTATTCCAACCAATATTACGCGGGATATTGGTTACCACAGGCTTAATTGAATGGTTTAACGAGGCTGAAGTCATATGGTTACGGAAGGTGATTGAAAACGAAAGGGGTTTTATGTATGCCACATCAATCGCATCCGCGTTTACTTGAGGCTCTCTGCTGCTTCGGCCGCCGCGCTGTGGGCCTCGC
>JAHQIV010001491.1:0-11482 GCA_030463285.1 Phytophthora europaea
GTGCCCCACACGGTGCACAAGGTCGGCGTGGTGGAGGAGGTGCCGCAGCACCCCAACACGTGGTTCAAGGTGCGCATCCGCGACGGCGACGTGGTCTACAAGTATCGTCCGTCGGCGCTGGAGGTGCTGGAGGACGGCGACGACGTCAGCAGCCCGGCAGCGTCGCCTCACCACAGCCCCGAGCTGCATGGAGAGGCAGGAGAAGAAGAGGAGGAGGAAGGAGAAGAACGTCGACATGGTGCTGACGACGAGGAGGAAGGAGAAGAGGAAGAGCAGAAGGAGGAGCACCTTGAGCTGGGCACACGCGTCCATTTGAAGTTGCGGACGCTGTTCCGAGGCGAGCGGTATCTGAAAAAGTACGACGGGAAGGAAGGTGTAGTCACGGGACACACTGACGATGGGGTGCTGGTGCAGCTCGACGGCAGTGATGATATCGCGGTGACGCTGGGTCAGAGGCATTTGGTGGTGGTGCCGGACGAACCAGACGAAGAAGACGAAGAAGAGGAGGGAGGGGAAGGAGGAGACCAGGCTGACGTCGAAGAAGAGGAGGAGGAGGAAAAAGAGAAGAAGAAGCCGGTGAAGATCCATAAGAAGAGGAGGGGCAAGGGAAAACTGCTCTCCATTCTGGATCCGGACATGTGGATCGACCGCAAGTGCCGAATCAATGTCGGCAAGTTCAAGGGTCAGCATGGGCGCGTGCTGCGTTCTGGAAACGGCTGGGTGCAGCTGAAGCTGGAGAACTCGAGTGAAAACACGGCCAAGCGCGCGTACGAGTTGACTCTTCTGGAGGATATGGAGACCATTAAAGTACTACACGCCAAAACTCTCGAGAAGGAGCGAAAGCGTCGTGCTGAAAGTCGACTCAATGGAGCTGGTAGCCGCCATGATGATGTAGATGAGGAAGGTGATGATGACGAAGACGGTCATAGCGGTACTGATGACCCGCTTGTGGGTGAACAAACCGAAGACTCCCAGGGCGAAGATAACGGGCAACGCTCTCGTCGTGTTTCAACGCGCGGAAATTACGGCATTTCGTGGATCGAGAAAAAGGTCAACCTGCCGAATCGCAAGGGGTTCGGAATTGTTAAAAAGGCGGACCGTGATACGTGCACGGTGGAAATTCAGACCACAAAGGTGTTACAAGTGTTCAAGAAGAAGGATCTGGAACTTGCCGCTGACAGTCATCCCAAGACAGCTCGCCAAAACAGTCGCAATCGCAATAATGCCAAGGCACGCGAGAAGCTGGGACTGGATGAGGACGCGGTGCTCATGGGAACGACACCGTCACGCTACATTGCGTTCCAGGACCTTGTGAAGCGTTTTGCAATGCGTCGTCGCGAGAAATTGAAAAAGCGTCCAAACTTGATCGAGTGGCAGGCCCGACTAAACTTGAACAACCTCGAAAACGGATTCTGGGATAAAAGCAATCCTGCGGTGGTTGATATGGTCGTGACCCCTCAGTGCGAGATTTGTGGTGTCGAGAAAGAGGTACGGTGTGCTGCACGAAATTGTTCTGTGCATATAAGCTGACATGTATGTGCTCGTTCTCGCAGGACATGGATGGACATTGTTGGAACGATGAATGTCCCAGATGCCCCGCATATGATGTCGATGGATTCGACCCGAAAGATGAAAATGCTTTTATGCGAGTCCCCGTGGCACCATTCGTGAACAACAGTATCACCAGTTCGCTGTGCCTCAAAAAGGAGGACTTGTCAAAGAAACGGAAGCGCAGGTCACTGGACGCAGTGCCCACCGGAAGGAGTCAAGCCGATGCAGAACAAGTCACGTCCCCTACAGCAGAGCCCAAGAAACCAAAGAGGGATGCTGGAAAGACCAGGAAAACCCCGTCATCTACTGACAAGGATGTGAAGAATGTTGAGAAGGGTGGAAGAAAGAAAACGGGGAAAATGTCTTCTGAGCAAGGTGAACCGAAGCGAGGCAAGGGAGTTGCGAAGAAAGCCAAAGGTGAAAAGAGTCCCAGGACAGCCGCCGAATCGGCTGAGACGGGAGAAGCGTCACCTTCGAGCGCCTTCCGCCCTCACTACGACAGTGTGTTCTCGCGGTAGGACTGAGATAATGCTGCAAGCGGTAAGTGCCGTTACTCCTGATATAGTTTGGCCAAAGTTTGAGAGCGATGGGAATGCATATTTCATGTTTCTGAAATAATTTGCCGCCTGGGCAACTTTGTTGAGCGAAATTGAAACGCGTGTATCTTATCGATGCTCCTTAGGCTCTGATCCCCGAACCAAAGTATATTATAGTCTGGTGGTGACGAAGGTGATTTTACAGAGGCTATCACGAGTTGTGGCAGAGCTGACACGAACGCGTTGCATGCTGGCCGGTTGGCGGGGTAGTTAAGATTGGAACAGCTCGGCTACGCTTGGGTTCAAACGCATCGACTTCATGGCGCCGAAGCGCAAGCAATCGCACCCATCGCATTCTGAGGGCAAGAGTGAACTTCCACCAGTCACACCCCCGCCCATGCTCAAGCGAAAGAGCAGCAGCGTGAGCGTCTTGGACATTACTGGTGGGGCCTCCGGCAAGGGAACAGAACGGACAGGAGACCTCCCGCGAGTGAATCGGAATACCAACAGTCTGCAAGACCTTCGACCCGATGGAGACAATAACAACATGACCACTAGGGCGCACAGCGCAGCAGGGGGCAAACAAGGAAACAAGAAAAAGAAGCCACCAAAGAATGGGTGGTCTAATGAGACTGGAGACTCGCTGCCTATGGTATCGAAAACCTCAGGCTCCCAAGGAGACAATGCATCAAAAGTTCAGCGAACGCGTACGCGACGGCGGCGTGCCGGAGATATTATCCTCACTCGTCCAGCTACCATTGCTGTCGTCGTGAAATACCAGTGTAAGTCAACAATCTTTGTCGCAGCGCGCGCACCAATTCAGCTGACGTCTTGCACGGTCTTATGATGCAGTAGGACAGCACGAGTTGAAGAAGTTCAAAGCGTGCTTTAAGCAGATCGATCTCGAGTACGTCTCAGCCGCAGTTTTGCAGGAATGTGTAAGCGGCTAACCTGTGTGCGCCATAGCTCGAGCGGTGTGATCGACTACGATGAGTTTTTCGAGTTTATTGATGAAACGAAGACACCGTTCTCCGAGGGGCTCTTCCGCATGATTGATGCAGATAGCAATGGAACGGTAGGCAATGAAGCTTCTTGTTTGAACATCGACCCCTTGCTGATGATACTTTTCTTGCAGATTGATTTTGAAGAGTTTGTCCACGCAATGGTGCTGTACTGCATGTACACTCGCGATGAGATTCTTCATTGTAAGTATGATACTCGAAGCTCGAGATCTGGGGAGGTTGCTAATTCGCTTGTGTTGTCAGTTGCTTTCGATACCTTCGACCCTGCGGCCACGGGGTCCATCGGCGACAAGGAACTTCGACGTCTCGTCAGCATCGTGAACGACGGCCAGTCCAAATTCTTAGGCAACATCAACAATGCGTTGGCAGAGTTCGATCGCAACAAAGATGGTGTCATCGACTTTGAAGAGTTCAAGAACATGAACAAGCGCTTCCCAATGCTGCTATTTCCTTGCTTTCGACTCCAGGACCGCATGCAAAAATCCACACTGGGCGACAGCCACTGGCTTATGCTTCATAAGCGTCTGTACGAACGCCTCAAGCTGGAGAACTACCAGGTACAGACGCACCGATTTTGACAGACTGTTTAACGATAGTTGCTCACTTCACTGACAAATCTGCCCCACTCTTGGGGTTCTTTTACAGCGAAAACACAACGGTGCTCTACCAGGGCTCACTCTTGTTGGTGCCATCGTCAAGTTCCTCCGGTTGGACACCCGCGACATCTACCAGCCTTAAGCTGAGGCTACGTTGAAGACGATGTCATGTGGATGAGATCAAGCGGATAGATCGGCTTGCCTGATGCGATATGGTTAAAATAAGTGATGGGCTCGGACCCTCGCAGCGGTAATGAATCGACTTGATCGGCACGACACCAAGTGGCTCCCGCACTCTCGTAATCTGGAATCGACTTGGGCGGCTGGTCGCAGTCCAAAGGCTCGGCGTAGAAGATGAAGCGCATGCGCACATACTGACTACCATTGCGGTCTTGTTTAGGATGGTACTCGAGCTTGAGCAGTCCCGTGAGGCGGATATCGATGCCGGCCTCTTCTTTCGTCTCGCGGATCGCTGCCTGCGCCGGGTTCTCTCCACTATCGATGCGTCCACCCGGCAGCCAGAAGCCCGAGTTGGCGAACTCTTGCACGAGCAAGAAGCTGTTGTACTTTTTGTTGTGGCACACCACGAGCGCGAACGAGTAGAGCGTGCTGTCGGCCATGTTGAACTCGCTCGCCATCTCGCGTCGTCCCGGCGGGCCGTGGGCGTTGTGCATGTGCACCTGGAACGGGCCTCTCGGGGTCTCTCGACATATCGGACACGTGATTCCGTCCGTGTTCTTCTCGTTGATATGGTACATGGGGCAGTGTCTCCAGAGCTGGTCTTCGTCCATGCCGCTCTTGCCGCAGAACGGACACGTGAAGCCGTCGCGCCCCCCGGACCTGCCTCTGCTCTTCCGTCTCGAGTGCGGGTTGTAGCCCTCTCCACAGGAGGCGATGAAGGCCAGCACGTCTCGAACCGCGTCCAGCGAGTCCGTGACCATGGACGCGCCATGCTGGAAGCACTGGTAGCGGCCCATGGGGTGCTCCGCCAGATGCGGACTGAAGACGCACAGGAAGATCTGCTTGCTGATGGTGCGGATCGTGCGCAGCAGTGGGTACAGGCGCTGCTCCGACAGCCCCGACGCGCGGAACAGCACCGCGTCGAAGGGGACGCGGGAGTAGCCCGACGTCGAGTGTGCGCGCGCGTGCGTCTGCATGAGCTGGTGCATGATGTCGACCTCGTGGTTCACCGCCAGCTCCGTGATGAAGCCCTGCGCTGTGCAGGCGTGAACACACGCGTTGTCCAGGCTGTCCAGGGGGGCGTCGTGGCTCGAGACGTTGCGGATCAACAGCGCGCGCTTCATGACGGGAGCAGTATTAATAACTGAAAAATATTTTTTAGAGCTGTAGAAGAGATCCGAGTGGACGTACTTTACCCGGAACATTATGACCTGGTAATTTATTGGAGATATGCGTTATGCATTTGTAGAGGGGTAATACAAGCACCCTGTAATAACGGTACAGTTACTGCTATATTTTAATAATACCCTCTGAACATGATAAGTTACTTGGATGTTGCTTGTGACGTCCACCTCAATTAGGTGGGGTGTTGGAGGTTGCGCGAAGGGATCATCTGCCAATCTTTGATTGGGTAATGTTAGCTGTTCACGAAGCGACGCGAGCTGATCCCGTCATTGAAGTGACGGCTGAGGATGAACGACGAGGATGAACTGGACGACTTGGAGGCGAAGGTGATGTGAGCTTTAGCAGTTAATATGAGTTGGTGCATTGCCAACTGATGACCGCACTGCTTTGTGCTGCAGCTGGACGACTTGACGCACCAGAACGACGTGCTGCGGCAGGAGAACGAGCTGCTCGAGTCGTATCTGCAGCGCAACGGGCAGCCGGCGACGGGCAGCGACGACGAGGAGAAGCAGAACGACCGCGACAAGAAGAATGGACTGGGCTCCAGACAGCGGCGCGTGCGGGCGCAGGTGATGCTCACGATCGAGCAGAAGAACGACCTCTGCAGCACGGAGCTCGAAGCGGCGCAGAAGGAGCTGGAGGAGACCAAGCGCTCGTCCGAGCGACTCATCGACACGCTGCGCGCCGTGCTGGAGGAGACGGACATCCGCATCGCCGAGCTCAAGAAGGACGCGTACGAGTTCAAGCGCGACATTGTGGTTGGCGCCGAGAACTTCCGCACGGGCAAGACCATCGCCGAGAAGATGATCCGGTACATGGAGGAGAAGCTGCGCCAGAAGGACGCCATTGTGGAGAAGCTGCGGCTCAAGAACGCAACGTTGAAGAGTCAGGCACAGAAGATCGACGCGCAGCTCCGACACAAGGAGGAGATGGGGGACGCGCTGCACTACATCGACTTCCATCAGCTGCAGATCGAGAACAAGCAGTACGTGTCCAAGATCGAGGAGCGCAATGAAGAGTTGCTGCGACTTAAACAGACCACGGGGAGCACCGTGCAAGTGCTGAACAACCTGAAGAAGCGGCTACACGAGCTGCTGGAGGAGAGTACGTGGCTTCAAGGGGAGATTCGGACACGTACCGAGCTGAACGAGAAAATCGTCGAGGAGATCGCACTGGTGGAGGAGAAGAACCAGAAAGACATGCGCCACCTGCAGTCGTTGCAGATCCAGCAGTCCGCCGAACCAAGCAAGGACATGCCGCAGATTTTGGACTACGTCGGCCAGAAGGCAAAGATGTACGAGCTACAGCAGCAGGTCAAAAACTACGAGCGCAAGGTGGAGATCACGGAGCGAGCTGTCAAACTAAGTCGCGCTAAGGAGGCCAAGCGCTTGCAGACGCAAAGTTAGCACACGACTAGGACACGTTTGTAGGCTTGATCTCCATGGCTAACCGTTTGAGCATGAATACAACCTGCAAATTCATTCAACCGACGCGACCCCTAGTTCCCGTTGTCCATGGAGAGAGCACGCATTCGACGAAGACGCCAGCAGTTCCAAGCGCAGCTTGAAATTCAGACACGAGAGCTGCGCGATGCACTTGCAGCGCAGCTCTCAAATGGGGCCAAGAATGCATCCGTTCACACGCAACTTGTGTTGAAGTTGCAGTATCAACTTGGTGAGCTGTGTGCCGAGTACGACGAGTTTGGGCTTGCAAGCATGTACTTCCAGCAAGTGCTGACAGGTGTCGAAGCTTCTCATTCGAACGGTGATCAAGCCAAAGAAGCGGATGAGCAAGCCATAGAGCTAGTAGCATTGCGAACAAATACCCTCAATTGGCTGGCTGTGACGCACTTTCGATCTGGGAACCAAAGCGAAGCGATGGAATACTTACTGCAGGCCAAAAAACTCACTCGAAGGGATTCCTCCCCAAGTGAATCGCTCAGCATACCAGTGGACAAGTCTCTGACAGCCAACTACGCCATCTTCTTGCACACAAAAGGCAACATCGCAGACGCAGAGAGCGCAGCTCACTTGGTGGTGAACGAGGGTGAGTCCGATCCCAGCGAAGAAACTGATGATGATACTCGAGCTCGAAGTACTGCCTTCATGTGTACGTCTTGCATTTTTGTTGTACTGAAGTCATTCTCATTATTAATGCTAACGAACCGGTTGCTGCAGTGCTAGCGAGTATCTCCAAAACTCGAGGTGACTCTGAACGAGCCTTGAAGAATGCGGAACGGGCAGTTGCCCTGGCTGATCGTGCACAAGATGCTCGACTAATTTCCCGCGCGCACAATAACCTCGGCATCTACTGTCTCGAGCAAAGTGATGTGGAGCGAGCATTCAGTCTGTTTACAAGTGCCTATCGTGCCGCTCTGCAAACGAAGGATTTCCAGCAGCAATCGACCGTCAAATACCATCTAGGCATTGCTTTGTCATATCTGGGCCGCAACCTCAACGGAAAGCAGGAGATCGGAGAGGACGAAGAGGATGAAGATACGTCAGCAGAAGTACAGCAAAAACAAGAGCAGGAACATTCGACTTCGCTGGAAAATAGTGAGGCGCTCGAGATTGAAGCTGATGTGTCAACAGCGGTGGACGCTAACGCTGAATCTGAACCTACGACCGAGGCCCCAACCCCTGCGGCTACCGTCGCAGCTCCATCACCAACCAAGGCGCCTAAAGATTTGTTTCTTGAAAGCGAAAACCTAACGACTGCTTTACCTGAGCCAGATAATTATCTTCGTGTACTGGCACAGGGTTGTCGTGGCGAGGAGGAATACTACGCGGGTGAATTTCATACTGCCGAAGCCGAGTTCGCGATCGCACTTGGCCAGTTGAAAGAATTTACGGGGGTCGACCTCGAGGAGAACCAGAATTCGGATGCAGTAGCTAAGGATACTGATTCACCCATCGAGAGTGAAGGTGCTGTGAAGGATGCAGACGGTGTAGAAGAGGAAGAGATTGCACTGCCTCCTATTGAGCCGGAGCTGGCAAAGCTACATGGTCTTTTACTGAGCTACACTGGATGCACACAACTTGTGGAGGGTAAATTCGCTCTTGCCGAGCACTCACACAAACGCGACTTGGCGTTGGCACTGCGACAAGAGGATCTTCATGCCCAGCACCGAGCATTACGCAACTTGGCCATTGTTTACAATGCCACACAGCGATACACTGAAGCGATTCCCCTTTGGCGAGAGGCACTTGAGCTGGCAGTTGTCCTCGATTTCAAGGGTGAGCAACTCATGGCCTATTCGGGTCTAGGATCGGCGCTTCGAGAGCTTTTGATGCTGGAGGGCCCTGGTGCAGCTGCAGTAGCTGGACTCAACTCAAGTTCGGGGACTATGCAGCCACTACAAGTGTTTTTGAAGCAACGTGCCCTTGCTGAGCAAATAGGAGACCTTCATCAACAGATCTTGGCTCAGCGACACATTGTCAGCGTGTATGAAAGCCCCATCTCAAAGCCCCAGAGCGACGGTGAGGCTACTGAAGCACTTGAACGCCGACTATCAGAATGCGATGCGCTGGTACGGCTATGTGAGACCTACGAAAACTTGCAGTTCCGCGCAGATGCGTATCGATCTCTGGCTAATGCTCTAACTTCGCAGCTCGCGAGACTGCGAGCTCGAGCGAATGGTGATGGAACTTCACCACCTCATTATGGTCTGGCCGATGCAATTGCCGTGTTGTCTCAAAAGCGTAATAGCGTTTGCGCCAGCTACCAAGAGGCTAACGTTGCGCTCTCGACTGCAGCAGCTCTCATGTTCCAAGACGTCTATGAAGAAGGGATTGACGACGACGAGACGGTACCAAAGCCCAAGCCTGATGAACGTCACGCTCGACCACCTTTAACAAGACTTGAAATCTTGCATCGTCGATAAGCAGCAGCGGAATTCGCGCAGTTAAAAATCTAGCTATGGTGTTATTTTTGCTTAGTTCAGTAGCTACTCTTACTTCTCGCTTAAACTTTCTTTGCTGGCTTGCGCTTGTCGCTGGAGGCGAGGACTTTGAAAGTGCAACGGAGACTCTCGTCCACGACTAGCATCGCGCCAGCGTTGTCGAACTCGTTGCAGTAGTTGGGTGCAGAGAAAATGGTCACGAGTTTGCGTCCGGCGAAGAATTCATACCCGTCGGAGACGACCTGGTGCGCTCGGCAGACCAGATCCAGATCGTGGGTTTTTAGGAATTGGTCCACCACGTCAGTGCCGAAGATGTACGACACGCCGCGATCGCTTTCGGTCCAGCCTTGACTATCTGGATCAGGGTCCGACCAAAGTAGATCACACAACAGCCCTTCGTCGGGCACGTCCGTCGGGCGTCGAATGTTTTTGATCTGGTCAAGCGTATACAGATCGGGGGACAGTCCTCCGTGCGTGCAGAAAATCTGGCACCGATAGCAAAGGTAAAACGTGTGAGATTTTGTCCTCAGCAAGCTGCCATAATATTGTACCGGAGTCTCTCACCTTTCCAGCAACGACTGCCGAGATAGGCATGCAGTTGAAGCAGTCGCCGAACGTGCGCCAGACCTTGACGGAGTATCGACGCTTGCATTCGTCATAAAACCCGTAGATGCGGTTGATTGAAGCGCACTCGTGGTTCCCCCTCAAGAGATAGAGTTGTTCCGGGTACTTGATCTTGTACGCGAAGAGCAGGCAGATCGTCTCAATGCTCTGCATGGCGCGATCGACGTAGTCCCCCAGGAAGAGATATCGCCGTTCGTCCGGGAAGCCTCCCATCTCAAACAGCCGCAACAAGTCGGAATACTGTCCGTGGGTATCACCGCAAATGTTAATCGGTGAAGGGACTTCCACGAGCGGGGGCTGCTCCAGGAAAATCTGTAAACAACAAACACACATTGTTAGACGGCGTTTTAGTAGATAAAGAGGTGGAACTACACGAACCGTGCGGATTTTACGGCATAGCAACAGCACTTCGTCCGTGGTGATGTCGGTAACTTCGGTCTGCGTAGGCTTGTCTTGCACACTGAGCAGCTTACGAATGATACCGTCGACGATCTGAATGCTCGGGTCTGCCATGGTGAGGTGCCAAACACTCTACCACGTCGTCCGGCGATTCCAAGTGTTGAAACGGAATCTGCGAGCACTCAGGCGGGCAAGAAGGCGAGTCAGAAGGGGGCGATACGATGCAACCAACGAATGCCGAGGCTATTTTAGCGGGATGGCGCTGTTGCCATGAATAGCTGAGAGCCAAGGTGGACCGATACACGAAAGTTGGAATTAGGTGAGATTGATCATGGCCGACTTCGTCAAGTTTTCATACGAACCTTTATAATACAAGTACGGTACTTGACAAAAATGAGTCGCAACCATAAATTACCGGAAGTTTCAAATAGGACTACTGGGATGATAGCCATGAAACCTATCCTTCGCGGCCATTATTCGTTCAGCTTCACGCTGCAAGTCACAGAATAGTGCGAAATTTGCATCCGCTTGGTTTCAAGAAATAATTAGCCAGGTTGTCGACATCAACTAACAACTTCTATGGTCGTGCCCTAAGCGATCTTCATCAATATCTGCCTCCAGAAGGTCCGGGCTTTCTAATATCGAGTTGAGAGCAGGTCTTGGCGACGAGTTGACTGGGATGATAGACGAACGTGGCGGATGGTACGCCAACGCGTCAGTCTCAGCATTTTCAAGGCACATTGTATGTACGCCGCAAGATTTGACTTGATAACACGATTCATAACTTCGCACCAAACGCTGCACCACGTGCCTCAGCAAAGTCTGGAAAATGGCCACCTTGCCAAAATGCATTTTTGTGGCTGAAATGTACATGTACCAAAATCTTGTCAAAAATAACAAGGTCATCTGTAACAGCATCCACACGACAACCTCCACCACTCCGATCAAAGTCGTTGGTCGCAATACCACGAAAAATGTTGTTCAATGACGATGAACCTCATGGATACAGTTAGTCAACGCAATGAGACCCGCGAGCGAGAGATACCCCAGTCGCACCCAAGTACTGCAGACAGTGGAGATGGCTACGCTTGCTTTGACCGACACCTGCGCGTCGGGGGAGGGACACTCACGAGTACGACGTCCAAAGGACGTCGCATCGCTGCCGGTGTTCACAGCTCGCCAGTATGGACAGTCTCAACCCGTCGGGCGTTGCCAAGACCTCAAATACAGCGAGCCACGATTCCATCCGAGCAGGAAGGCGCCAGCTCCGGGGTTGAACAAGCTACATCATGCGACCAATTCGCTGCTGAATCAGTGATTAGTGTTGCGTTCCATAAAAACTGCCAAACCCCAGACATCGAGTGACGCGCCAGACGCGATCTTGCCTCAAATCACGGCATACAAACTCCAAGTGAGCTTCTTCTCGCATTCTGGAAGCAGGTCATTTCTCGATCCGCCCGCCAAGTCTGAAGGAGAGTTTCGAGCACA
>JAHQIV010001492.1:0-11479 GCA_030463285.1 Phytophthora europaea
CCCCCTCCGCGGCGGACGTGGTGGCGCTGCTGCTGCTGCGGGGCGCCGACCCGACGATTAAGAGCAAGCGAGACGTCTTCCCGATCATCGCGCACGTGCTCACGGCGCAGAGCGACGAACCGGAGATCGTCAAGCTGCTCATGAAGAACGGCAGCGACCCCAACACCGTCGACGCTGCTGGCAACACTGTGCTGCATATCGCTGTGTCGCAGGGACTGTGGAAGGTCGCCGCGGCGCTCGTAGGGGAACATGCAGGCATGACGATCCGCAATAACCAAGGCGTGATGGTGCTGGATATCCTGTCGCCGCCGCAGCTCGCGTGGCTAGCCAAGTTCATCGCACACCCGCCAGAGTGGGTACCCTACGAGACCCAGCGTTCGTGTATGGTGTGCTCGCGCAAGTTCGGCCTCCTCGTGCGGCGTCACCACTGCCGACTCTGCGGACGCATTTGCTGCGGTCCATGCTCCAAGTACAAGCGCCGGCTGCCCTTTTCAGACATGGCCGTCAAGCCGACGAGCAAGGGGCGGCATGAAATGATGAAGGTCTGCAGTACCTGCATCACTGTCCGCGAGGTAGCTCAGAATGATCTATCGTGGGCAAGTACCACGGCGGACCGGTTGGTAGCAAGCGACGCTGTTGTCGACTATGATGATGATTATTTGCTCGTGGAGGGAGACGAAAGGGACTAAGGAAAGGCTTCGAGTGAAGAAGTCGGCGCGTCATACAGCAGCAAAGGAGGGATGGAGCCTCCTATTCGCTCTCAAGTGTACACGCCTCGCTCTCTCGGTCCTCTCCAGCTTTCTCCATACAATTGGCTGTATGTGGTCACGTGCTTGTGATCGAAAGAAAGCAAAATGTATTCTGTGGGTCTTAAACCACTTGCTGCTGCTTACATGTAGTCTGGCTTGCTGCACCAAGCCACAAGTTCGTACGGCTTCTAGAACCCAAGTTCTAGAAGCTCGAGGCACCAACTTGGGCTTTGCCCTACTTCCTTCGATATGCATCGCGACGGACACGAGACTAGCCAGGATTGGCTACACTGTACCATGATTAAAGGCATTTTCTAGCCTTCATCTCGAGTAATCGAATTTTTTCACATGCGTGGGGTCTTCTTATCTTGTTTACCAGCTTTATCGTACTACGTGATTAGTTCAAGCGTATCAGCTCATGACGCGACAACCTGTTGGCTGCTCCCTGTTGATATGTGACGCGGCAATGCGAATCAAACCTTGACAGAATGACATCAGTATCTTGACACGAATTGAGGCGCTTTTACGAACCTCTTGCTTCCTCACCGGCTGGCAGCGCAGATTACATCTCACAGCCTTTGGTGTTCGTTTCACCCTTTGACGCCCTTCCCACAAGAAACGGCGGCAACTTCAACTTTAACTACGCAATCACGCACTAGTTTCTGTTTTTTCATCCGTGCTCATTGATTTCTCTCGATTATCGCTCCTGCGCCGCTTACTGCCTCGCAGGATTAGTCAGCACGCTATATCCTCTCACTCCGCCACGTGTCCGTATTTGATGCAGCCTACAACCGTCTACGCCTGGTAGGCGCCGTGCGTGGGCAGCATCATCGGGCCGCCTTCTTTCATGCTGCGCGTCGATACAACAATCACAATTAGCATCAATACTGACCAGCCAGTCCCACAAAACGAGCGTACCTCTTGAAGTAGTAGTAGAGGAAATCCGCCATCATGAGCATGTGGCCGATCTGCACAAAGATCACCGTGTAGCCCACGTGCTGGCCAGCGTCCTTCTCTCCGAGCTCGTGGTACGACGAGAACCAGAACACCAGGTGCAGGAAGCTGCCGAAGGCGAGCGCGTACACAAAGTGCGAGATGCACGAGTCCACAGCACCACCGCCCTGTCATCAGCAAAGCAACGCAGCAACCACGCGTGAAAAGAAGGAGCGATACGAGGGGCAGACTCCAAAGTTGGCAGCTACTTACGCGCTTCTGGAACATGAACAGCTGCGGCAGGATGGCAATGGCTTCAATGTACAGCGCGATGGTCCAGGCCACGTCCGAGAACCAGTTGCGGTTCAAGTTCGGGTGGATGAGCTAAGAAACAGCAAAAAACTGCAGTTAGCTAGCCGTAAACCCTTTGATAACAATATATACCCTACCCACCATGCCGAAGAAGATGCAGGGCAGCAGGATGTAGAGACCGCCAAGCTCCGTGGGCAGGTGCAGCCATCCGAACGTGTCGTAGCGCAGCTCGTACGTCGAGTTGTAGCGCATGGTGACCAGGTAGATGACGCCGCAGCAGAGCGTGAGCGCCACGATCTCCAGGAACGTGTAGAGCCAGTCGCCGCTGCGGTCGTAGGGAAGGTAGCCCTGGTAGCGCAGGATGGAGCTCAGACGGAAGAGGAACACGAACGCGTAGAGCTCCAGCGTCTTGAGCGACAGACCGGCCACCGACCGCTGCGAGAAGGCCTTGAAGATAAGGAAGGCAAAGCCGAAGGCGCGCACGAACGCGCCCATGGTCTAGAGAAAGAAAGGGAGAGAGGAGGCAACGTATCCAGCCATAGGTTAGTCTGGCAGTTGGGTGGGCTCTGAGATCTGTGTGTAGTGTGTACCATGAGGAAGGAGAAGTCGCCGTCGCTGAACAGGTGGTAGCAGAAGAATACGACCACCACGAAGCCCGACCATAGCGCAATGTTGCTCTTGTGCTGGGTCATGAACGCGCTGTACGAGTAGAAGTAACGCAGAGGATGAGGGGGGTGCCAAAGGTGTGGGAAGAGGGAGGGGCGGCCACGTACGCGCCGGGAGACTTGTCCTTGCTGTTGAGGTCCATCATGGTCGTTATACTTTACTTCGCTTGGTTTCGCACTCGACGCCCCGCCTTGCCGCAAAAGATAATGGCAACGCGCCGCGTAGGCAAGTTACTGGAAGATTTCCGGTCGTCCGGTCGTCCGCGTCCGTTTCGACCAATCACCACCGGATAAGAACGCGCGGTCATTTGGATACATCTGACGGCTCAGTGCCTTGCAGTTGCCACTGCTGCGTGGCAGCGTCTGGCGCCCCCACCTGCAAAGCGCATGATCCGGCACGGAATGGGAGGACATTGGCTGGTGGAGGAGCAGCAGCACAGGACGTCTGATGCCGCACAGACAGAGGTCTGCTCTGTTTGCTGCCTTTTAGTACTTCGACGTCGTAGCTGGCTAAAGGTTGCTAAAGGTGCCTACGAGTCCTAGGCTTCTATGGCAGCAAGATACTGGTAGTGTACGAGTAAGACGCAAAGCAGCCGTGGCATACTTCAGCAAGCACATTGTGACAGTGTTTGGCGCTAACTGCTCATGGTAGGACTCGACGTAAGCCATTCTAGCGCTAGCGTCATGAACGTCACTTGCTAGCTAGCTCAATTGACCGCAACCTAGTCTAACATCATTGCTAAAGCAGCATAGTCAACATTGATTTTAAATTTTTCACTAACGCAGCAATGAACTGTTTGGAGTCCCTCAGTTAATGTAAGATCTCCACACATTTATCCGATAGTAAGTGGATTCGGTTAGAGCTAATAACTGAAAATCATTGGGGCTCGCCAACAAGGAAATGCAAAGGTAGTAGGGGGCGCTCAGATTGAGTAGGAGAGATGATAATAGTTAGTCATCACTTTCGACTGAATCATCGTAAATCAATTCCTCATCGCGCTTCCACCAGGAAACAATACACACAAATAGCAGATGGGGATGTCGAAATGCTGATTCTTCTGGAGGCGTTAGACCGCAAAACGCGAGTCGGCGCCTCCCAAAGTGCCCAGCGCTTCTGGCCGTCCCAAGGGACTTCACGTTGGGCTGATGGACCCAACATCCGCAAGAGGGGCCTGCTTTATGCCTCCATGTACAGTGTACTGAAGACCCAGGCGACGCACGGAAAGCGACGTGAGTGGCAAATGGGGCAGCTGATCAATCGGGACCACACACGCACAAACGTGTTACACGCTCAAACTACTAGCTGTCGAAGTCGAGTCAAATGTCGAAGTGAGCGAGTTTATGGCGACGGCACCACTTGCAGCGAATGACTGGACGGTAACGGCCCCACTTGTGATTGGATAAAATACAACGAAAGTGTCTGTACGGTTCAGAGTCCACAAATGTAAATGACGGTTCAGTAAAGGATAGTAAAATAGTACTGTTACTTTATTACTTTTACTATAGCAGCTCGGTCGATTCTGATTCTACTATTGAAGAAGGTCTCCTCGTCGGGCAGGCGGGCGACGTCCGGGGCTCCGGACTCCCCTTCCATCATGACTGCAGCAGTCTCAGTCGACGACTATCCTAGCTCGCTTCCTTCCAGCCCGTAAAGCGGAGAATGGCCGACGGCTTTCACTGCCGCAGTTGTTACAGTAGCCAGTCGTTCGAACATTCGAACAGTACTAGCGAGTTACTGCCCAGTTAGTACCGAGATCCAGCTGCAACGATATATTTGGGCTAACACCTAGGAATCCCAGTTGGATCGCGAGCTGGGCTCACGACAGCATTCTCACCATGAACTCCTCGTCGACTTGGTCACACGGTAAGCGGTACTGGTTGCAAGAAGAGGCATCGGCATCGTATAGCTATTGAAACCAGCATTGCTCATTCAGATGCGTGTCCTTGCAGCGACGGCTAGAAGTCGACGTGAATCGAAACTCAAATACTAACGTGCGGGATTTCGTTCACTCTGCGATTTTCTTCCACAACCCGCCGCATCGGCGGCTCAACGCTCACACTACAGCAATCACCACTACCGCTGCCATTAGATCGATCTTCGGTGGCCAGTAATTCGATAGTACCATAGTAATCGGACTATAGTAACCCAGACAGTACTAACAAAACTACTATGCAAATAGTAATGGGTTCTACCAAATAGTGTACCCATTCCAAATAGAATACAGTAATCTGCGTCAATAGTGAGCGGGTCTATAACTAATAACCTGATATACTTTATAATGCTAAAGTCAACGATGTGATGAGGGAGATGGGCAAAGGTACTGATATACAAATCCAGGAGATGGACTGTTTGCCTAATACTCTGTAGGCATCACTACTGATTAGCAAATCATGTACTAATTTCCTGATAATATAACAAATATCAATATAGAACTTTCTTCGTGTATGCTTAACTCACTTTATAAACCTAGAGTCCTTATATATATCAGGCGTTCACTATCCACGCAGATTACTGTACCCTAGGTCATAATCAAGGTTTACTATTGGACTTGTACTGGGATAGCCTGGAAGGCCCAAATCGGATTAATTCGTCGTGGTAACTGAAGCCGGTAACCCAAGCCGGGGGTAGACCGAGCCGAGGCAGCTGGTATTACCGGTACAGTCGGTAACTGAAGCCGGGAGCTGAAGGCAGTTGACCGAGCCGAGGCTGCTAGTATTCTCAGGAAAAGGGAAAACAAGCGGGCAATAATTGCGCCGTTGCTGTTGTCGCGGGCTGTCACTCGGCCGGGATGGGGGGCTTGACTTGTCAGCAGCTAAATACAATAGACATTTTTTGCTCACGTATTTTTCCGATTCTGAAGCCTCCTCAAACCTTTGTAAATTGTAAAATCAACAACGACACTTTTTGCTCACGTATATTCAGTTAAATTCGAATATCAACTTACGACAGGGATCTCGACAAAGGGAAAATAACCCCACAAACGGGATTATGGGGACTCAAGAATCGATCGTGCGCTTATAGCTCGACGAAGTTCAGTTTAGGGTCGTTGGCCCAGACACGATGATCATTATCTTTGTGTTTTGCTTGTATTTGCGGTATGCGGCTTAGTCTCCTATTAGCGCGCTAGCGTCATGCGCAGCAGCAACACTGCATGCAGATCTGTCGTCGTGTTATCAAACCGCGGCACAACCGAGAAGAGTATCCGAATTTGTGCCTTCGATCTGAAGACTCTTCAGTGAATAGGACATACTGACCGGTTTCCAGGCTAAGTATAACACAGCAAAGCTCATAACGCTTAACTGCAAAGCTCATAACGGTTAACAGGCTGTCGCTACGCAACTACCCCAGTGTCCGTGACGTATCTGTGCTGTCCAGAGTACACACGCTCAACCCCTCGGGCTGCGTACAGCTTGAGGACGTGTCGGCGTATCGGAATGCACACGAACTCAATATGTCGGACTGCTGCATCGTGACGGTCGTCGGCATGGTAACGGGCGTTTGCCTTTTGTACCTGCGCTACAACAAGAACAACAGGGGCACTCTGAAAGCCGGTCTCTCGAAACTGCACAGTACGTGCTGTACTTGTCGCTTTTGAACAGCTACATGTACTTTGGGGTGGGGATTTAAACAGACGATACAGCTAACAATCCCCGATTCAGCTACGACGTACACACCAGGAGTACGCGGTAGACTTGCTGATCTCGGTAGCCTGTGGTTACTTCTGCTGTGAGTGTGCAACGTTCCTGCAGATCTAGGGGTCCACGTGTGCCTCCGCCGTGATTGTGAGATTAGGTCTAATGGGTACAAGTACTTTTTTGCAATTTAGGACCATAAACGCAAAAACCTTTCTTCTATTATATATAGCATATACCTGGTGCATGTGATATCAGAGGTATATAATAATAAGTGATCACACTTCTCGTCGCGATCGATGTTTGAATGGAAGTGATTTTCACGTGTTTGGTGCCGCAACATGTATTTGAAAACGCGTAAAATACGTGGGCAAAAGATGTCTAATGAAGGTCTAGTTCGAGAATGGAGGATCTAAGGCGAGCGTGGCTGAATTACGCGGCTCGAACAGGGTGTGACCCAGCGGGGGTTGTCTGGCAAGCGGGGTAGCCCCGTGATGTCGACGATAAAGCGAGGGTGAGGAGGAACGCGCATCAGGGAGAGCGGCACGCGCGTCGGCCCGAGCAGCGACCCAGCGAAGCAGTTGCCGAGGACCGACGCGTAAGGAGGATCGCTCATCAAAAAGAGCGGTGCGCTTGTTTGCGGGGATTGCAAGCCAGCGAAGCAAGTGAGAGCAGCGCAGAGGTTCCGGTGGGAGAACAGGTGTGTCCGCTGACACCGTTAAGGGGCGATGATCGCGATCGTGGTGCTGTAGTGCAGGAAAGATTAGACCGCTACTTGCTTTTTCACTTCGAATATTATTAAGAGACCTTAGCGATCAATCTGGGCTGTTTTCCTCTTGACAATAGACCCCAATCTGAGCTGTGCTGGCATCCTCTCCTCTTACAACAATCTGAGCTGTGCTTCTATCGGCGTCGGGTCTGAGATCCTCCACGATGTTGCCCTCGCGCGAGCTGACCTACTCCGTGAATAGTACACCCATTTGCCGCCCAACCACTCTTTCTCGCGCCTCGCCTTGGATTGATGGCTCATATAGCTTCAATTGAGGGTCGTGTCCGCTACTTTTAACAATACATTCTTCGTTATCGTTGCTATCCCAGCCTATGCTGCGAGCCCTAGTTATACAGTTCCAAATATCATGCCCTTCCATCTTCTACACAAACCTGCTTCGACCCTTCCGGCTCTTACTTCTCAAACGACCACGCGTCCGTCAAGCACTACTGCTCTCTCACTCCCTTCGTGCTGTATCAACCCCGCGCATGATGGCCGCCAAGCGAGTCTATTAATCTTTTGTCTCGACAATCCTACGCGTACGCTCGAGCTCTCATAGTTTAATATAAATATTTGTATAGAATTGCATATGGTGGACAAAAAACGAGGCAATGAATATGGATTCAGGATTAGAGAAAACGAGCATACTTCTACGAGGTATTCGTAGGAAATTTTGATACGCTCATTTGACTCCATAACTTATCGCATTGATCGATTTCGATATAATTCAGATTCCCCAGACCTTCAGCTTTCTTATCCACTAGTTCGATAGTTGATTGCATCTTTGTAGCTCTCAAAACTATATTTTGAAGGAAAATACCACTTCACTTGACTTCAGCTTTCATTTTCTCCACGATAACCTGGATTACGCTGAAAAATAGTTCATAGATTCTATAGGATATCCTCTTTATCGTCCTGCTCTTGGATCTGCGTCTGCACCTCTGCTGCCTTCAAAATCTATTTTTAAAGTTGAGCCTACCCGTACGCACGGGCGCCTCTATATCCCACCAGTGGAGACAAAGGTTAAACCAGTTTAAAACGAAATGATATCAGGTGATTCAAGATCCAGATATTGGTGTGACAACGCGTGCGGTGCGAGCATTTTCAAGTTGAGCCAGACTGGAAGGTGTCCAGCGTTTAGACTCAATACTGATGAAAACAAAACAGGGACGTCATCATCAGTTCTTTAGCACATTGTCAGCACAAAATTACTATTATACATGTACCGCTACTAGTGAATCGGTCTGGTAGTGTTAGTGCAACGAGTACGTTGTACGGACAGCCCAATAGGGATTAATTCAGAGCGCGAAACATAGGCACCGATTCGATACAAACTTCAAGTGACCGATTTTATAAATCCGCCAAGTTGTATCTACTCTGAGAGAACACGGCTTTCCACTAGATAATATCTACAGTTTGACATGCAATAATGGAGGCTTAAATGGTATTTACGTTAGGAAAATTCGCCAAGGCATGTTTGGATTTGATCATATACGTTAGGTAAGAGCAGGCCGACGCTGCGAAATAGGCGAAGTCCATTACGACACCAGTGCATCCACACACCCGACACAACGCCGCGACCGGTTGTGCCCCATGGAGGTTCCCATCGACTCCTCCCCCACGCGGATGTGACGGCTAGTGTCCATAGGCTATAGGCGGTGACTGTGTGTCACAGCAACCATGCCGAGTGGATGTAGGAGAGGAGAGCGCTGGCGCTGAAAATGACCGCGATCTTGGGAGGGGGGTTGTGCTTGAGGTGCACGATTGGAAAGTGAGTGCTCCTTAGCTCCACGCTTAGCGCTGTCGTCTCTGCCTTCCAAGGCTATGTGCATTCAATCTAAGCTACTGATATGGCTAAGAGCAACTGACCTCGAAGTATCTTAGTTGACCTAGTAGCCACTGCCTCTGGGGTTGTGCTGTATACATACCTGAATGAAAGATGCTTGTAAAAGAGAAGTCTGTATTCATCTCTCGTTACAACCAAGGGGTACGACCTCCACACACCTTACATCATGTGATGCATCACGAGCTTGCACGACCCACCTCTGTGGTGGCGTCGGCTACTCAACCTCACACTTCCACTCGAGCGTGAGTGTCCATGGCAATCGCGGTCGCATTAACCACGATCACCTTGCTGCACTACCGCCACAGTCTTCCGCAGACAATTTACGATATGCCGAGCAGGTTCATCGACAAGTTGCTTGTCTGCATCAAATAGACTGTGTCCATGAGCTCCGTTAGCAAACATGCTGTCTCATCCACAGCTCCCACTTGATCCCCAGATTGAAGTTGCTCACGAGGTATCTGGTCGAGCAGTACCACCGATCACGTCACGACCGGGGATCACCTGTAGCACCTTGAGAGCAGTTCAAAACCGCCGGAACTTCACCGTGCCGAGCGCCTCGGTCATAACGTCGGCAATTTGGTCTTCGGTACCAACATGCTCGGTACGCAGGCGCTTTTTCTCAACCAAGTACCTCACCAAATGAAACTTGTTCATGACGTGCTTGGTGTTCCGGTGCTTGTCAGGCTTGCTTGCCAGACGAATGCTGCCCATGTTATCACCACGCAGAACTGGCAAATCGTGCTTCCACAGCAGCTCATCTAACAGTCCTTCGAGGTGCGCTCGTTCATAGCGATGCACTCAGCTTCGCAAGTGATCTGGGCGTTGATATATGGCTTTCTCGACGCATACGAGACGACATTGCCGTCCAACGGAGTCACATACCCGCTCACGCTCTTGTAATCGTCCGGATCGTTCGCGTAGTCGGCGTCCGAATAGCCAACGAGGGAGACAGTCGATGATGGCTGAACGTCCATAACCAGTCCGTAGTCCGCCGTTCCATGCAAGTAGCGTAGCACACGCATAGCCTTCGAGTAGTTTGTACTGGTGTAGCACGTCAAGCACTTCCCAAGTGCCGCGTTGCGTGTGCGATATCAGGGCGTGACGCTGCGACTACAAACGTGGCCCATGCGACTATGCAGTCTGGTCATCGGCTTGCTCGTCGACGCAGCAGGACTCGTCATCAGACCCATCACGCGCTTCAGCTTCCGCGGTACCCTCATGTAGTCGATACCATCGCGCATCTTGAATTCTAGCTGGAGCCCCGGCTTAGCGAGCCACGCTGTATGGTTGTCCGGCGATGTAGAGAGGTGGAATCCGCCTTGAAGCTGCATATACCCTTGAGAGATGATGTTAGCAGGAGCATTGGGCGAGTAGGCGACCTCATCCAGGAAGCGGTCTTCGACATGATTTTTGTTGTGTTGGTTGATCACTTGCATCAGGACGGATCCCTCGATGTGTAGTCTCTAATCTTCCATTATCAAATAGCAGCGGTGGTCCTGCCGAACACTCCCTTAGCCGAGCAAAGAGCATGAGATCACCCGTCACGTTTCGTTGCGAGCCGCCATCCAGCATCCACTCAACCTCGTCGGGAGGGAGGGGATCGTGCTTAGGGTCGCTCACGTGCGCCATCACCATTGACGGCCCTGCGGGTGGCTGGCTTCCGATGCGTCGGTTCATAGCACCAACTCCCACTGGATCCTGAACCCTGTATTTCCCAGCTCTTGAGCAAAACGATTTGTAGCCAATCAAATGGAGTTTGCAGCAACAAGAAACTTCGTTTTGCTAGTTTCTACATCAAAGATTTCTGCGCAACACAACCGTCCCCGCTAGGCAGATTGTTCTGCCGCTGGCCTGGATAACGTTTGTAAGAAGATGTTTTCTCCAGCTAGGATGCACAGTAATGTCGAGTAGCAGAGTTGTCGCTGATATCGGCGCCAGGAGCCGAATTGGTCAGGTCAGACATACCACTGCCGTTGGTGTGGCTGCGCCGACGCGCCGCTGGTATTCTCGCGCCTGGGTACACGCGGCCCTGACACACCATGTTTGCAGCGGGGCTGCCGTAGCTTAGTGTCAGAGGAAGACTAACAGACTCAGAGAGTCTACAGTACTTTCGATAGCCTTAACTCTATACGAGAGTCAATAGCGAGTACCGTAAGTTTCCTACTTACGGTCTCCAGAGAAATATAATACCTTAAACAAGGCAAATGAACTCAGGGCTTCAAAATGTGAACTGAATGTATTGTTGTTAGTCGCGGCAGAGCCGCCTGTTGTCTGGATGTATAGGACTCACACTCTATCATAGTAGAGCCTAGTCTAATGCATATGGGTGGCCCTCAAGCCACCTACTGGTCTAATATGAACTAAAGGGGTGTGCAACACATAACTCGTGTGTGACACACTATTTGATGTAACCCCGTTACACCCTCCCCCACCAGACTGTGGACACCACGTGTCCGCACTCGTCATTGCCTCAACCGAGGAACTTCTACGGCACCGGCCAGGTCGCTTGCCATCGCGAGAGCCCGCTCCAGAACTTTCCAAGTTCAACGAGCACATGGCTCAGAGCCCGCAA
>JAHQIV010001493.1:0-11473 GCA_030463285.1 Phytophthora europaea
TGTTTCAAAGTTATAGCGCTGATAGTTAGTAAGTGCAAAATGAGGTTCTAGCAACTTGCACAGTAGTTCAAACGTCCTTTGCGAGCAGCGCAAATTCAGCTTAAACCATTGGTTCCAGGCAGGGTCTGTCATAGCTGTGCGCACGTCCAGACGAACAGGAACGTGGAAGCGGTTGACAGCCTCCTTTCTCCTCGTCGCAGCTGCTGCGCCCGCCAAAGCCAGCATCACAGCAGCACCGCATAGCGCCAATGTCACTATCTGCACCAGCGAGTGATGACCCTCCATTTTCTCTTAAACTCGATCTCCCGTCGAGTTAATTCAGGAGTCGGGTGAGGTCCAGAAAGCAGCAATTTCAGCCTATCAGAATGCGTGTATAACCTAGCCCTAGATGTCATTTAACCAGACCGAGACACACGAACCAGGCCCTTATGTTATGGTAGGAGTTTTTGGTTGTCTTCGCGGAAATTAGTGTGAGTGTCGCTATTTTGGAACTGACACTAATTTAGAATGGCAAAATTAGAGACACTTTCACTAATTTAGGTTCACTCTACACACGGTTGCAAAAAGCCCCATTATTTTCAGTCGGTGGGTGGGTTTTTCCTGCACGACGTGGGACGGGGTTTTGGATTTTTAACACCTACCCCTCCATTCGACTCATTTTTTAATTGAGCTCTGGTTTTTTACATTAAAAAAATAATTTGACGAAAAAATTGTAGCTTTTGCACAAATGCGGGTTAAAATGGAGTGTTTTCTTAAACATAATTCAAACTTGACAACAAAAAACAATTAAAAAATTTGTTTGTTGTCAAGTTTGAATTATGTTTGGCAGCATTGCGTGAGATTGGTAGTAAAATGTTTCTCAATCCGTCTGACTTTTCTAGCTATAGCCTGGTGGTACAGCCGACGCAACGATAACGTTGCGCTGGCCTGCCACTTAAACCACACCCCTGCACACCGTGCACCCTGAACTCAGGCTGACATGAAGGCTTATCGCTATCTTTTTGTGAACTCCGTCCAGTTTTTTTCGAATCGGGTCTGTTTCGAGACCCCGGGTGGACTTTTTTATTTATCCAAATAAAATCCGACCCCAGAGGCAGTGGGGTGGGTGGGTGGAATAAATAGTTTATTCCCAATTAAAAAAAAACATCTCGCAACCCTGCGTACAGCCCAATAGGGATTAATCCTGACTACACTGGCGATGCAGTCCTCTTCTTCGGCAGAGCTGCTTTCGTCGCCACTACCATCACTATCCCTCGATCCAGCTGTAGCAGACTTACCATCAAACTCGTCCGGATACTTCTGGAGAATATCATCCTGGAGATGAGGGAAAGCTGCTCTGGGCTCCAGGAGCCGTCAATCTCAAGTGAAAGCCCACACCTGACCATTGCATTCCTGGCATAGTTGAAGCCGTTTGTCGCAATATGTCGGTATTACCGACTCGTAAAACTGCACAAAGGCGGAGGGCAGCAGATAAGTATCCCGCTGCACCAAATTCCCATACCCACTCACACTAATTTTGAATTTGCGGATTTCCTCTTCACAGATATTAGTGTCTCGAAATCACAGTGACACTAATTCGCGTATGACGCTAATTTTAAACACACACTAATTACGGTGACTACCTCCTCCAGGCGTAAATGATTGCACGTGAGGGCCTTTCCACCGGGTTCAGAACTGCCATATTTTATAGGGATTTTTATTGAATTTGCGTGAAATAACGATAAAGAAAAATGCTCTCTGTGTTTATACATCTATAACAACTCATCCGTGAAGTAAGGCGACTGCATGATGAAATGCATCTAGATCACAAGGAAATGATTGAGGGAGCTTTCCCTCACGTCGAAGCTTGCTCTTACCCGCGTGTGGAAGCTTGTACGCGTTCACACCACCAGCTCGCATTACACAATCCATCACCAACTGCAACATGAGGAAAATGTTAAGTTTGTACACTTCTAGAGCTTCGTATGACTTTCGTACCGCATGAATGAGCTCCACTATGTTGTAGCAGTCCTCTTGATACTGGAGGGCCTATATCGATGCAAAATACCCTAGGTCAAGAGTATTAATGTCAGACGAGTTTGCAGGCTGAAACGCCTGTCAGCCATCAGTCAGTCCTGCCGCCAATATGTCAGGGTCCGTCGGTTGACAATGCAGGGTCGCATTATCTTGCTGTATGACGATGGGGCTGCTCTTGTCCCTCACTGGCCATTTGGATTTGATGGCGGGGATAATATGCTCGAGCAGATAGCGCTTGTACACCTCCTGATTTACGGTGTCTAGGTTATTGGTCTCGATAGCTCCTGCAGGTCGAGTTTTGCTGGAGCGCTGAGCTTCTAGCTTGTGAGTAAAGTCCTATATTCCAATCTTGCCATCGAATAAAACCTGTCCATTATTATCAAGTCTTATCAATTATACAATTCACATTTCATAAAATGCTAAAGGTTATCACAATCATTATCAGAACGGGAGCTCACAATTGCCTAGCTACGGCAGCCAAGAACATCGTCTTTCCAATGAAGCGCTTCCTCTTCCTCTCGCGGTGCGGCACAGTCTCGCCGGACAACACATAGAAGGTCTTCTAGTCCTTATCCTCGTTGAACCACTTCTCGTCCACATGTACGACGTTGTACATGGCACGAAGTAGGACCCGTTGGGTCCGTGCACCACGTGGCGAATAGCGTAACGAATGCGGGCATGCTTGTTCGCCAGGGTTAACAGTGGGTGGGTGGTGCTGCTGTGCCGCAAGAGCAGCCCTTGCTTCAGCGCGTCACGAACTACGGAACGACCCACACCAAGTTCCCGTGCGAGGCACTGCTGTGTCATGCGTTACCAGCACCGCGAGCGCTACGCCAGATCTCTCGTCGACTCGAAATGAATTGCCCAAATACGTGACAAAATGGCAAGCCCCATCGAGGAGCGCAACCTGCGCGCCACTGTGCAAACGAAAGATGCTCCTGGATGTACTATTGACGATATAACTGTGCTAGTGGAGCTCCTAGTTACTACGGCGGACGTGACTATGGGACTAAAGTCTGTGTACAACGCCGCTCTTTTGACTCTGATGTGGCATACGTTTGGCCGGGCTGTTGACACCTGCTTCGCGCGAGAATTATTTTTGCCCATCGCTCGCATTAAAACATCAGTGGTGCAAGGAGTCTCTATATACAAGGCTGCGGATAGATGGCAGCAATGTATGCTTCACGCGTTTGGGCTGCTCATCGTATGTTACGACGAACCGTCTGAATATCTTTTCCCCTTGGCACCGAGTTTCGCTGAGTCTGATTTTCCTGAGAGCAAGCCGTATTCACAGGAGGAAGCAGTCATGTACTGGGGGAAATTGTTAAAGGAGGAAAACAGCAGCACTGCACCACCGCAAAAACACGGAGGAACAGGCCAAATATCGCAAGCTACATTACAGAAGTCATTAGGGGTACCTTGAAGTTGATGCCACCCATCCTGAGCAAGAACATGACGCCCAATATGACTAGCCATTCAATCCGTCGTGGGGCGGCTGCGTATGCCAACGCTTCACCGAAGCTGGCGATCCAGTGGATTTCCATGTGCGGTGCATGGTTGCTGGAGTCTCTCATCAAAGCGTTCGCCTACACGGAAAAATGACGAAGGAGGATCAGATTGTAGCAATGATATTAGCAGAATACCAAGCTCTGGACCTACCTGTTGCAATGCCGTCAATATGTGACCTACAGCCGCGGCTATCTGTACTGGAGTTCGCCCAGCTTGGCACCCTGCGCGATGAACTCTATCGTCATGTACTCGGTTTCCAGGACGCACGCTTCACTGTTTCCTTGGATGTCGTCGACGCTACACTTGCTTCGCTGCTGATGCGCTTGGAGGCTGTTATGGCCTCGACGGTAAAGGCCAGCTTTTCCACATTTTTATCCCACTACTTGTACGAGCTGGAGCGCGCAATTGCTGATACGAACGCGCGGCTTGGCTGTTACGTCACGGTTAGCACTTGATGTGATTAGAGGGCACACCTCAGGGGACATTGGCAGGCGGTGAGCCACGCTCAAGCGGGCAGCGTCATCGCTTGCGCTTCTGTCCTCCACGCTTGAGAATATGCTGGCGCAGCTTGTCAGCGTCAACGAAAGACTTAGTCACCTAGAAGATGCTCAAGTCCAGCTAAGCGCTGCACGACTAACCCATACAAGCACAGTTGGGTCGGTTATCCACCGCTGTAGAGCCTTCAGTTCCTCCTCCAGCAACGGCGACCACGCTTGTTGGGTGTCTGTTTAACTGGTACACGAATCACATCTGGCAAACTGTTAAATGAAAAAAGGAGCAAAACAAGAGGACCAAAGCAAAAGCCGTCGTCAATGTTATGATGATACTATACCAGAAGCCTTTTGCGATACCACAGGAGCCATCGCGACGCGATGTTGCTGACGCTGCTGCATACCAAACCTGGAAGGACTCAATCTGGACTTGCAGTAGCGATGATGGACTCCGCTGTCGATGAACGCCTCCGCGTCTTCGACAATAAAAGCCCGCCCGTAAAGCCGCGTCGCTTAGGAAGCACTGGAAGCTGCTGAAAACCGCGCACCATCCTGCTGATGTCGGTTCCCATATCGCTCAGTTTCTGCGCATGGAAGCGAACGGACAGGTTATTGACGCATGTACCCCAGCAACTCACCTCTGGGACGCAAGCGACATGTCCTAAGATGCCCCACGTCGTTCTCGCCTCTACAGCAAACCTTCGGCTCCACGCGATTTTGCCAATGGCTGGAGTTGAGCCAGCTTCCAGAGGACAAATTCTCTCGCTTTTCCGTTAAGCTACATCGGTGTACGTGGGTGGGCCTGGAGCGTGAGGGTGCCTTGGGCTTGGCAGCGGTTGGGAAGGAGGGAGATAGTGGTGACGTCCTTGGGTTCCACTTGCGGGCTTCGAGCTGCAAAAACGCGAGTGACAGCTGCTATGGTCTATCGGAGAAGGCGTTTACGTGGTTGGACACGTGGGCTCTGCTCAGACAATTCATTTTCTGAATTCATGTCAATTCTTTTAATTGTGTTGTCCGTGCTTTGACCATAACCGGAACAAATAAGTCGACGAAATATTGGTGTGTGCCTGCCCGCCCGTGTGTGATAATTACTAGAGAGCGCATACGGAATGGGTTCCGGAATCTGCCAATTACTGCTAGAAATGAAAGGTCGCCAACCTTGACGATGATTGGATATTTAAAAATAGACCGAGCGACAAGTCGCATTCCTGTCCACTTTTCACCTCACTCGAAAAATTGACGACATGGAGGCTATTGTCAGCGAGTAGGACGGCGTTATCTATTGCCCTGAACAGGCACGTGGTCGCGCCTACAAGGCGGACAAGATTAACAGTCTGAGGCGACACTTCAAACGCGAGCACAACCTTAGCATTTCTATTAAAAGCACACGCCTCTCCGCCAAGGAATCGCGCAGCAGACAACGCATCTACAGTGCTCAATAAAGCAGCAGAGCGCTAAGCTGCAGAAACAACCCTACCCGCGTGAACCTCTCGCAGAGGATGATGCAGATGCCGATGGGGTGTACGGAAGCGCGTCCTGTCCTGTGCGGTACAGACAGTCAATCGTTCTTGATGCTGTGAATGGGGTGTTTGCGGCTGTTGATTTGTATCCTGGTGACATTGTGACCTGGTACGCCGAAGCTTTCACGACATGCGAGCCCACCGACAAGGCATATACCATCGCTTTGCCAGGCGGGTTCATTGAAGGCCTATGAGTGCCACATAGCGGAGAGGGCCTCAGCAGTTTCGTCAACCATGCATCGCGGGGCATATCAAGAAAACGCAAGAACTGTGAACTTGTTGAAGGCTGGAGTTGTAATGGGGCCAATACTGGTTGCGGTCCTTTTCAAGAAACGGAGAATGACGGCTTTAGCCTGCCGGTCGCTCCTTGGTGTGGACTACCCCACATCGGATGTCACACAACAGCCCCTTTCAGGTGGAATATTCTTCACAGATCTCCCATAGGCGATATTCCTCGGTTTCTGAAGTCTACAAGACCTTTCTGGACATGCCTTCTGAATTTGCTGTCTGCAATCTGATCCCGCGAGAGCTCAAGAACGGAGAAGGCATCATCACGAAACGCTTTGACTTTGTGTACGGGGACGCACACGGTCTAGCCTATCTTCTCCCCCGCTTCTGTGGGGACGGCATGGATGCGACTACGCGCGGATCGGTGGAGAAAATCATGTCAGGCTGGATTGGTGAGGACAAGACAGATGCCGTCTTGATTCAATTAGCATCCTACCACTGGTATGCCACTGAGCTAAAAGATAGCACTTCGCGTCAATGGAAGCTACTAGGCGAAGCAAGGCTCCCCGTGTTCGATTTCTGGTGTGGTCTCAAGAAGTTCGACTTGCCGCAGGAGATAGCGAAACAGCTTTTCCGTTGTGCCGGACCTACGCCAGCGGCTGAACGTAATTTTTCACCCATGTGTTCATGCACTCCAAGCTCCACAATCGGCTGGCCCCCGACCGCGTTGAGAACCTCGTGCATATCTTCATCAATGCCAAGAACGTGAAGAGGATTTGGAAGAGTACACGCACATTGTAGACGTGCTGGTCAACATCGGAGAAAACGAAGTCGAAAAGGAGCAACATCAAGACGATACGTACGTCTCTTATTCGTTAAGATCAGGTGATAACTTAACTAAATCGATAACCTCGGCTATAGGTGGTGAAATGCTCATTTCCTGCTTTGATCTTGGTCGTTACTTCGACATAAATGTTGTGCTCCTGTGACAGGGGTCACACGCACAGTAGCTAAGAGGAAGCGTAACACGCTAATCGCCGCAGACACCTGGCGTCTCTGGGTGCTATCCTCCTCAAACTTCACAAGGTTTTTGGCGATGACACTTCACTTAGTGAAGTGGCAGCGAATTGTCTGTCTGACTGACATAAAATTGGGCCAGATTATACAGAACAACATCTGAGTGTATACAAAGATTGTATGTATTGCGAATTCCGGCTAAATTTAGAAATCCCGAGCGCTTCGCTAAATCGCTCACAGCATCCACATGTCATGGCTACACTCGTACTTAGTAGAAGTTGTATACGCCAGAGTATACGCGAGGCGATTGGCCGGCGATTGGGCTCGGTCGATTCAACCAATCGCCCCGGCCAGTTTGGAGTAGAACTCACAATATCTAGTCAGACCAAATCCAATACACTGTATCTGAGCCTTCAGAACGGAGCATAAAAAGGCCATTAAATGCTATTTTTTGGTTCCACGGCAGAACACGATGGACACGTTATCACAAGAAAGGGGTTGGTCTACTTTGGTCGCCGATTCAAGATACGACGGAGCTCGAGGTGAATCGATACCAAACCCAGGGTACCATGCATGTCCAGGCCGAAAGCAGGTTACTACTTTTTAGGTGGTCGCGCTTTGGTTGGAGAGCTGCGTGTTGGGCTGGCAGGCACTTTGGTTTTGATAGTGGGTGTCTTGCTGCTGGTTTTGGTTGGACTGGTGCTTCGTTTCGGGGAAGTGGACGTGGTGGACTTGGTGGCGCTGGCTGCTGGGATTGGCGTCGGCACTTTCTGAGGTTTGCGGCTCTCTTGCTCGAGGTGCACGAGCGTGTGGATTTCTTCGGCCCACATAGCGAGCATCTCGTTGGTGCGCCGAGTGGTCTCGTCCCATTGCACTATCGGCGCCAATTTGCGGCGCTTTTGCTGCTCAAGAACTTGCAGAATGGCGTTCACGCGCTCGGCAGGGAACGCTGCGGGTCCCACAGGCTGCAAAATGCCACCCAAGCCTTGTAGCATGGAAGCTGCAGTCGGCACTTTCTTGACGGCCTTGGCACCTTCAGTGGTCGTTGGTTTCAGTTGGGAAGAACTTGAGCCAGGCTTCGCTGGTGTCGACGGTACGCTTGGAGTCCTGGGCTTTGAAGGTGATGAAGATACCGAGCTGGTCGGTTTCTTTGGACTGACGGCTGCGGGACGTGTGGGGCTTGAAGTTCGAGTTTTCGCTGCTGCAGTTGGTGCTGCCGTTCGACCCGCAGGTTTTGCTGGAGACTTTGATGTGGCGGTGGATTTGGTCGGTGAAGCTTTACCTCGAGCGGCGGGGCTTGGAGTGGGGGCTTTTCCTCGTGTACTGCTGCTGGTTGCGGTGGGTTTAGTCGTGACTGCGGGGGTTTTAGGCTTTACTGGGGTAGCAGTTGGAGGAGCAGTTCCCACTGCAGGTGTGACGGCTGGAAGTGTTGCTGGAGTGGGTGCAGGAGGTTGCACACCACCTACGATCTCGAGGTTGATCACGCTGTCGACAGGCAGCCCCATTGCGGTGAGCAAGTTCACGTCACGTCTTGAAAATGGCCAGTTGTACATGACAAACCCACGCTTTCCCTGCGCTGCCATCAAGTCCAATACGTGTTTCTTGAGTGGTCCGGCGTAGGCTTCAAGAGTAGGGACTGGTCGCGGTGCAGCAGGAGTCACTGGAACGCTGGGCGGCGTTGGCGTTCCTTGGCCTTCGCTCTGCTGCGATTGTTGCTGCTGTTCGACAACCAACTGCAGTTTTCGTTGCTCCTCTGCTCGAGCTGCTTGTGCTTGGTTTTCTTCGTCCTGCCGAAGCTGAGCCAGTGTTTGTTTCAGGTCGACAGGCAGGTATTTCAGCTTCTCGCCCATTATTCGTGCACACTCAGCACCGTCAGTCGGCGTGGCGCCTTCCACTAGCAAAACCCCTCGAATTACTTCATCGATATCTTGACAAGTTTGTCGTTCAATGACTCGAGGTTGGGCAGGATCTGCTTCCTCGGTCTCAGGTTCCCGCTGGTTGTCAGCGCCTCGAGAAGACCACGATGAAATTGACTCACTCTCAGATGTGCTAACGCTTGGTGTTAAAACTTGACGCAGTATTCGAACAGCTTCCTTGCTCAATGTCTGCTTTGGTGACTTTGTGTCCCTTACAACGGCATCACGTAGCAGTCCGACAAGGGTAGCCACCGTCTGACGTAGCGCCACAGCTTGATCACGGAAAAACGAGCCGTTGACACCTCCACCAGCCTGCTGCAGTCTTCTCAGACGCGCTTTACAAACGCGAAGCTGTCGCTTGTAGCAATAGGCGTCTTTGCGTGCGTCTCCACGTTCCTGTTTAAGCTGCGAAATCTGAGTCTCGAGCTCTTTTCGCTTTCGAGCCGCAGCCTCGAGCTCGTCGTGCGCGTGCTGAAGCCGCAGCTTCATCTCGTCATTGTCGCGCATTTGCTGCCACAGTGTGTTTCGCATGAGCTGTTCGAAGTAGCAGTCGTGAGCGCTCATGGAGATGAAAACGCCCTGAGTTGTCTCGCTCTCAGCTTTCATCCGAGTGGCGTCTTCCAGTAGCGCGTCATGGCGTTTCCGCAAATTCGTGAAGCCTTCGACGAAGAAATCCAACTGAGCTCGGGAATGCAGCATCTCGGCGCGCATTTCGTCGTGCTGCGCTCTCAAAACATCCGCCTGTCGAACGAGGAAAGCTCTAGCGGACTGCTCTTTGGCACGCAAGATTGTCAGCTCCATCAAGAATTGTTTAAGCTTCTCGAAGCTTGGTGAGCCCGTGTGCACAAGGCGTTCTGCCTTTTTGAACGACGTCTCCAGCACGTCAAGCTCAGCCAATTGCTGTTTGATCTCGTCGTCGATGTGGTGGTCCTTCACGCGCTCCTGGTTGTTAATGGAGCGAGCTTCCGGGGACGAGGATATCGCTGGCAGGAAGGTGTTGTTGAATTCCGGCTTCTTGCTAGCGACTATCCCATTCTTGTGCTGTTGCAGGTCTGCAGATCGCAGCCAAGCGAGGAACACACCGAGTGAGGTGTCTTGGTCCAGACAGACAAGTCCCGTTAGCACTCGCTCGATGTCACTGCGGTCTTCGCATCCTCGGAGATCGATTCGAAGCGTCTCGGCTAGCAGACGCAGTTGAGCTGGGGGTAGTGCCTGCACCGATTCCTGCACGAAGGGCTTGAGTCCCAGCATGCCACCTCCATGGAGCGACTACAAGACAGCGGACGGATCGGTGCCGGCGAAACGGCCTTGGGGGTATTTATTCCTACTCGTGCTAGACTACATGGACATGGGCTCAGGATATGTGAGAGGCATAGTTGGTCGAGTCGGGGACTCGGGCGTCCGGGTCGCTCTTCGTGAGCATCATACTGGCCTTGATAGCCGCCTCGTTCCTCTTGGCTGCAGACTTCATGCCTCTCCACACTGAAATGGAAGTGAGGAACGCGACGACGGCAGCGACGGCAACCGCCAAAAGGATCGGCGGGCCGTACACGCGCGTGGAGGACTTGGACGACGTCGACTCGGCCTGGGCCACGGTGCATCGAGGACCGCCCCACGATTTCGGGTACGAGCATGAGCAGCGCGAGTCAACACACGAGCCGGTGACCAGGTCGGTCTTGCCGAAGCTGCCGCCGATGGTGCAGTCATCGTCCGTCTCGCAGGAAGCTTTGCCCACGACGTCCGTCACGAGGTTGTCGTTGTCTTGGTACTCGTCGATGTGGCCCAGAATCCACTCCTTGGTCGGGTGGCTCTCCGGGTCACAGCCCACCTGCATGTAGTTGTCGGCGTCGAGGTCGTCGCCTTGGTCCTGGTACAGTCGGATGTAGTCGATCTTCATGTACATGGGAAACTCGTCGCAGATCTTGTTGACCTTCTCGTCCGAGCCATCGCCACGGCACGCGCTGCCAGGGTTCGGAGGCTTCGTGCCCCAGGAGCTGGACAAGGCGACGTTGAAGATGAGCGTCATGGGCTCCTCCAGCATCACCTTCTCCGGGTTGCTGCTGTTGGCGTTCTGAGGGACGTTAGAGAACGCGTCCGTCGTGACCTCGAACAGCGGGCTGCTGTCCAGCATCCAGCGCACGTAGCCGTTCTCCCCCGTGACCCACTCGAGCTGGTAGACGACGAAGTCCGTGTACGCTCCGAGGTGCACGGGCCAATTGGACGAGATGGCGTCCATCTGGTAGTTGAACGGGTCCATGGCGTGCGACTTGGCCGTCGTCGAGTTCCGCGGACTGGCACACCGCGCGTCCGAGTTGTCGGGATCACACAGATAAGCGCCCATGTACGAGTTCATGATGGGGAAGCACGTGCCGTTCGAGTTGATCCCCCAGTGGTTGGCCCCTGTCCCGTCAATGACGTCCAAGTCTCCGTTGACGTCCAAAGAGGCCGGACACGTCGACGTGGTGCACGAGTTCTGCGTGATCCCGCGCGCGACCGACGCGTTGATCGTCTTGAAGCTCTGGAGCTTGCTGCTCTTCTTGGCGCAGTAGTTGTTGGCCGCGTAGCGCAGTCCCTGGTACCAGGACTTGTGTCCGCGCTGCTGCTCGTAGTAGGCGGTCGGGACGTCGATCAGGTTGGCGCCCTGCGTCTTGCAGTCGTACGTGTACACGCAGTAGGGGTTGGTGACGTCCGCGCCCTTGGCGTCCGCCGCGAAGAGACGGAAGTCGCTCGGCATGCCCGGCGCGATCTGCAGCGACGACGAGATGGCCAGGCCGCC
>JAHQIV010001494.1:0-11471 GCA_030463285.1 Phytophthora europaea
CTAGTTACCTAACAATATAATAAAAATTACGGCAATATTTATTTTTGTTTGGCATCATATTGAAATCTTTACTATTGATAACTGTCGGCACCAATACAATTTTTTACGGTATTGTCCGACCTCTGGAGTGAGCTAAGTTGAGTTATATGTTTTAATTATTTTCTGGATAATCATATGTTTCAGAAAATATATTATACTACTTTACTCTACTCTATCAACACTATATTATCACTATGGAATTCAAGGAAGTATGCGTCGGTGCTGTGCCAATCGCTAAATTACGTCGAGCCGTCAAAGGAGGCTCTTTAACTCTCACGAAAACAGAATTAGGTGGATCGTCTCACAAACTTCATCTTCATCCAGAGTCACATGCTAAACTAATGAAAGCCAAGCGTGCGGGTAAAGGGGTTCGCTTAGCTATCACGGAACACGAAATTCACCACGGTGCATTGCATGCGGGATCTTTATGGAGCTGGCTCAAAGGAGCAGCGAAAAGCGTATATAAATTTGGTAAAGATAATTGGGATGTAATAAAACCATTGGCTTCGAAGGTTGCTGATGCTGCGGTTCCAGCTATCGCAACTGCATTTGGTGCCCCTGAACTTGCTGGAGGTGCTCGTTCTGGACTAAAAAGTTTAACTGGTGTAGGCGTTGCACGTAAAAGCGGCGGCAAATTAGCTAAAGGTAGCCAAGCTGCTAAAGCCAAAATGGCTGAACTACGAGCAATGCGTAAAACGGGTGGCAAACACTCTGGCGGTAGTTTCATTTTGAGTTAAAAGAAAAAAAAGATTTTTTTTTTCTTAGTTAGCAGAACTCTTCTGGCGAATTAGCAAAGTAATTAGCATGTTTGAATCACGAAATTTAACGAAGCGTTCTAATTGATCAACAATTGCCAATTGAATTGACGCGTAAGAACCATTGGGAATATCCATAAATGAATAGTTCGTTGGAGCGTAAGATACTGCTTGACCTATTGAGGTGCCTTTCGTGCTAAAAGTAGTTAATACATCAGGTGGCATACTGTATGGATTATGAATTAAACTACATCGAAGCATGTATGAACTGGAAGGAGCAATTTGTGGAATGATAGTCGATAGAAAAGACTGCGCAACGGTCATAGTGGAACTTGGAAACGTGCCTGTAGCATAACCGATAATGGAACCGAATGCTGAGTTAGAATTAACAAACTTTGGCGTGCATGCAGTTGTTGGAAGACCACCACCGCCAGTTGAATATAAACCAGTAGCTGGCCGTGTGTATGTACCAATTGCAGATGGAACAACCGCGAGATCTAATTGAGCAGCGTAATATGTGCTGTTTGCAGATAGTTGAACGAAATACACGTTATTACCTGTAGCGTCAATGAGATACGCACCAGCAGCACCTAAATTCGTTTGAATCAAGCGATTGATATCAGCGTAGCTGTAGTAACCATCTTGGAGAACGATATTGATAGTAGAAAACGTAGCAGCGGTTGGCATTTGAATTGAAAATGTGTTGTTACCATACGCGCTTGCATCGATGTTAAACTGGCTGTTGTAAAGGTTGATTGACTGAATGGCTATCTCAGCATTGTTGAAATTAACGGATGATCCTGGAAAATCAAATCGAAGAATGTTATTGTAAGAATTTTGAACAATGTGCGTTGAGTTAAGAGTTAAGATTGACGCCATGATGACTTGTATATAATCAAAATTATCTTTCTTATGAGCTAAATTCAATTGGCTTCTGTGAGAAATTAAATCGCAGACAGCTCTCTACGTTGTCGCACAATAGAAACTGGCCCTTCTCCTTAGTTGCTTCGTTATAAGCTTGGAATAATTGATCAAGTGTAATCCCTGGTAAAGAAAGTCGTTTATAACCATTTTCAGGTCTCTTTTACTATTCGCCTTCAGAATCATTAGATATTCGCTGTTTAAGCGGATAAGCTTGTCTGTTGCAAAGAAGCTGTGAGTTAGAAATAACGTGCTCAAACGCTTGTGTCGGCCTCTGATAAAGTAATGACTGAAAACATCTTTTTGGAGCTGCTATAATCATCTATAACCACTAATTGGATACCGCCTTTAGGATCTTTTGGAATGCTATCGAGAGAGGGAGGCGCTTGTGGATCATAGACTGTGATAAACCCACCAAGCTTCTCTTTCATATAATTATAAAGCTCTTGATCCGGGTTTCTTGCTATTATGTGCAAATGCGTAAAAACATTAGGAGAGTGCTTGATGATATGAAAAACAAGATTGGTCTTGCCCGCATTACTCGGTGCTAAAATGATTCCACGAAAAAGTTTCTTGATACCAAGATCTTTAATATCACCAAGCGATTCAGATTTGAACTCTTTAGGGAGCGCTGCGCCCCAGTTCTCGATATGTTGCATATTAAAGAGAATTGTTTATATGACTTATGACTCGTTCTATATAACTCAAATAAAAAAAAAGATGGGCTTTACTTATCCAAAACTAGCTCAACTTACAATCCAAGCTTCTACGCTGATCTAACTGGTGGTTCGATGACCTTAGAATATGCAAATATATTATATCTATCTAAAAATGACTACCGATTGTCATATCTAAATGGAATCACAATTGGATCTGCTGTTTATGGATCCGCTCTTGTGCCTGACGCAACCCTCAGTATTAGCGGGATCAACTCATTTTCTTGTGCAAGTCTGACTGTTGGTGGGACTCTATTTAGTGCGTCTTCTTACTTGGCGACATCTGACTCACGATTAAGTCTAATTACTGGGATAACTGCTGGGACAGCTACTGCGTCTAAGGTTCTTGTCTTGGGTGCTTCAAAGGATATTACTGGAATATCAGCTATTACTATGGATATGACTGGAACTGGGTTAAACATACCTGCGTTGAGTTTTAATGGGACGACATTCAATCAAAGCTTTTACATTGGAATCACACAAGGAGCGGCTGTAGCAAATCAAGCGATGGTTCTTAATTCAACTAAAGATATGACAGGACTAAATACATTTTCAGCTGCTACTATAACTGGGACAACGTCAGTAAGTGGATTAGTTGGGAACTTTGGTTCTTATCAACAAAATGGAGTTGCTATTAGTTTTGGAACTCTACCTGCGACACTTGGAATCAATGCAGCTTCAAAATGTTTGTCTATGGATTCAAACGGGGTATCATTATTCACAGCTGGATCAACAACCACGAACAATTTACGATTCTACAATGGGACAGCTAATAAAGAGTCTATTAATATTTATCGAGCATCGACAACGGATGATGCTGGATTAGTGATTGCATCACATCAAATGAGTACTTCAAATGCTAAAACATATCCATTGTTAAGTCTTATATCAACTAATAATGCATCTTCTTTTGTTGGAAATGTATCAGCAACATCAGCTGATTTAATGACTATTCAATGGAATGATAAGCCAACTGTAGGTTTTGCTACTCAGAATCATCGGTTTTGTTTCAATATCGGTAATATTCAGTTATATAAAAGTGGATACCCTCATACGTTTGCTTTAGCAACATCTGCGGATGCTTTATGTTTAGCACCAAATGCAACAACAGCAACGCCAAGTGGTAATGGATGTCTCTATCTGGTATCAGATACAGTAAGTAAAATGATGTTTAATACTAATACGCCATACACCAACGGAACGTTTGGAACAGCCCCGATTACTTTACAACAAGGAAACATGTATATCAAAACAACCAATGCTCTGAGTGATGGTTCAACGAGTTATGATTCTGCTATGATTATAGACTCGAGTAATAGTTCGCCTGTTAGTTTTGCTTTTCAGCTTAATAATGGCGTAAATACAACTTCTACTAACTCAGCCGTGATGGGGACCGTATCAAACAATGATTTTAGAATGATGACAAATAATGCAACAAAAGCTGTACTAACAGCTGGTGGGACATTTGGAATTGGAACAATTACACCTCTTGCTAAGTTGGATGTTTCTGGTTCTCTAACGCAAACGATTGACACTGGTAGTTCAGGAGTAGCTTACTTTCTGCGAAATGGTGGATTAATATCGACACTTGGTCCATTGACAAATGTAGGAGTATCAGTTCGTGCTTCTGGGGCTATTTTGGCGGGTGCTGGTTGTTATACAACATCAGACCGAAGAATAAAAAAGATATTGCATTAATTGATTCAGAATTTGGTGATAAGATTTTGTCTATTGACCCGATCATGTATCGCTACAAAAATCAAGACGAATCAACCCCTCAACAATTTGGCTACATTGCTCAAGATTGTATTAGAGCTGGATTGCAACAACTGATTAATTTTCATGAAAACTCAGAGATGATAGTAGAAGATCCGGATGTAGATACAATGGGTATCCAATATTCAGTAGATTATAGTAAGGCAGCAGTATTACTACATGTGGCGCTACGTAATCAAGCAAAAAAAATTGCTGATCTGGAAGCTTTAGTCAGTAGATTAACTGAGCGCCCGGTCGTAGCAAAGTGGCTCGCTAAGCGTTAAAGAGCAAATGTCTTTGGCTTCTTCGAGCGGTTGTTTGTGTAAATCACAGGTAGCTCTCTTCGATGAACTGGAAAGCCTTTACCAGTCTGGTTAGTGAATTCAGGCGTGTGAGAATCTTCTTTGATTGTCAGCTTCTTCATGATATCTTTGAGCTTGTCGGTGTTCTTTTTTTGAGCAAAATCATATTGCTTCGAACTTAGTGGGAACCGTGTATGAATAATCATTTTTTCTGAGTTGTTCTATATACCGGTGCGGATAGAAATCTTGATTTGTATTTGTGCCAAATCCAAAATCTTCGATTTTATATCAGAGTCATGATAACTTCACGAAATTCTTTATCAGAAATCATCTTCTGTGAGTAAAGATCCATCGTCATTGACTTTAGTTCGCGGATAAGATCTGAATTGTTGTTTCCAAGCGCAACCTCACCGCGCAACTTATCAAATTCATATCGCAAAGTAGTGTTCGGATCACGCCAACCGTCTTGCACTTGCCATTGTAGATGAGTGATCTTGAGAATATCCGTGAAAATATTATTTTCGCTGATCGATAGCTTATCATACAATGGTTGATTGATATGGTTATCATAGACGAGGTCTTTGCAAATACAGTAATCAAAACGAGACCGCGACTAAGCGCTTGCAGAGTAAACAAGTCCTTGTACATGTACATACCTGATATTGATACATGTACTACTATTAATACATGTCCAGAACTCGTAAAAGAGTCTCGGAAGCTATCGATGGCAAGTGTTTGCACCGAGGTCTCTTCTTCGCTAGATCATCGTAACATTTGCATGGCTGGACCCCGTAGTTTGCACCGAGGTCTCTTCTTCGCTAGATCATCGTAACATTTGCATGGCTGGACCCCGTTCGCAACGACAGCCTCGCCGACCGGCTGCCTTAACCCAAAAAAATCCGCGATTGCGCTGACGACCTGGTCTTTATAGCGACTGTAAACGCCCGCGCACTCCCTCGAGATTTGTCAAGGAGCATGCTTGCATGATGCAATGCATTGCCTTGGTCCGGTGAAGGGTGTAGGTATGAAATCAGGCGGGTGTCTGCTGTTCAAATGTGAGGCTTAAGCAGAGGCATGAGGCATGTCCCCGACGCAACACAAAACCTTCACTCCACTTCATTCTCCCCACTCTTCAATTTCTCGACTCATCGGAAGTGCAACATTGAAGGCTAAAACAATGGCGATCTCCAAGCAGGGCTACGGCGCCATCGCCATGATCACCATCGGCACGCTCTACAACGCCGTCGCCATGATACTGCCCATGTGGACAGCCAACTCCACCGTCAACTCGGCACTCACGAACCAAGTCACCAGCACCAACTTCAAGGCTGGTCTCATGAGCTTCTGCATCGACAGCGAGCTCACCAACTCCACCACTGCGCTTGACCACTGCTTCTACTACAAGTTCGGCTCTGGATACGAAGGCCTCTCTGTCATCGACGAGAAGGTGTGGGCCGAGTACTCGCAATACGCCACGTGCGAAGGCTACAGCAAGGCCGGCGATGTGAGCGACGCCGAGCGTCTCAAGTACGCGACGGTGCTGGCCACTGCCGCCGGCATGGACGCCGAGCAGTTCGACAAGTTCCTGGACAAGTCGTGCGGTCTGCTGGGCACGGCCACGATGACGTTCGGCGGCATGAGCATGTCGAACGGTCTGATGGCCATCATCTCGATCGTGGGCGCCATCACGTGCCGCAAGGGAAACAAGAAGTGGGTCGGCGGCGGCTTCTTCCTGGCGGGTGTGGCCACGTTCACAGCCATGCTGACGTTCGTGATGTGGATGGTGCAGTCGAAGCCTCTAGGCGAGAAGGACGACACGTCGCTGAAGGCGGCGTTTTTCTTGATGGTCATCGCGATGCTGCACTACCCGCTGGCGATGTTCATGTTCTGGAAGCACTTGCAGATGGATGGAGGAAAGCAGGGAGGATCGGTTGCCTAAGAAGCGATAGCGATACCGGCCTGTCATTTTCCTAGCTGAGAGATTGTGCACAACAAGCAATACACCGGAAACCTTGAGTTCTACATTCATAGCATGCATGCACTTCCGTGCTTACAGGTTAATAACCCAAGCACTAAGAGACACTACTTACACATAGTTTATTACGCCCACATGATAACTGCCATAACCCAATCAGTCAGCTGATCTCTGAATGCCGGCACCAGGGTCTCTGCAGCACCGACGTGGTAGAATCAGGGTAAGAAGTTTGGTGAATAGCCAGATATACTATAACCGCTATGATCACGATGCTTCAGACGCAGCATCGGCGACGCGTGGTTCGATCTTCAAGGAGCGCGCGAAGCACGATTCAGAGTCCATATACGGAACTGGCGAGCAAAGGTAATCCTGAGAGGTAACAGCAAAATACTAATGTTAGTCCCGCCTGATACGAACAGCACAACATAGATATGACTTACCAGCACTCGTTTGTCCGTCGGCAGCAAGTACGGCGTCTTTTGGAAAGACAATATCCTATGAATGAGGTAGCCGATGGAGCGGATTTTCTTGAAGTTGATCAGGTCTCCCTCCACACGATCCGGAAATTCTTGGAGTGCGATTACATTTTGAATCACAACACCCATGTAAGGGATCAACGGTGGAGTTGCCTCCTTGGTAAACTTGTTCAGTGGTCGAGCACCCTTTTCCGTGAGTGGCACCAGCTCTTGCCACAAGTCGCGCGCTTGTGGTGGTAGCCGACCCCACGTTTTCTTTAATCGGAAAACGGATGAATCATTTGCCGCATTCATGACTGCCATAAATCCGTCCAGATTTTGGAGAGGCGAGAGCAGTACGCCAGCAACGCGAATAAAATAGGCAAGAATTTCTGCGCGGTGGTCCACATCCCCTCGCATCAATATTTGGCTAACCACCCAAATGGAAATGTGGTTATGCAGCAGCCGTAGGCGCTGGTATCCCGGTGTCTTCTCAGCATTGCGTTTTGAGGCTAATACCTCGGACACTAGGACGTCAAAGGTACAGTGTTAGGATTCAGTTTCTTGGTTCAACCAGAATGCTAGATCTGCCACTCACCTTTAATCTTGCTAAAGAGGTAATGCTGCATCAACGTAATCTGTTGCGCAATGATGCTTGGGTCCAAATCCAAGATCCTGATAAGAGAATAAGAAAAGGGGGGATTAACAAACATCAAATGGACAGGTCGAAACGCAGCATCACGTACCAGAACCTTGCCATACGCTGCTCTCCAGGATAGTTACGCCCCACGTTCACACCCCTAGGTTGCCAAGGTGTGATAGTAGTTGATCGTCCTTCCGGTGGCGGTTCGAGATTTTCTTCTGGCTTCACGACGAATGACTGTTTTGCTTCTTCGTTCATCCATACACCAGCAAGCGACATTCGACGCCGCATCGCTTCTGTGATGATTTCCATGCCCGTTGCAGCGGCAAACAAATCGTCATCCAGGAACGCAAGATTGGGGTGGGCTTGCTTTGCTGTGCAGATAAACTGCTTCAGCGACTTATAATCGCCTTCGCAGAACGAAAGCACCTGGAACTCCTGCATGCGGTTCGATTGACAAGCATCCACGAAATCGGGCAACAGAGACGAAGTTAACCATTGTGCGCACTGCGGGTCTTCTTTCCCTAGTTCATCCTCAAGGGGAACAACTTCAGTATAAAACTCCACCACGTAATTGCAAACATCTAAATCGCACTCCACGCTATGCTTCAAAATTTCCACCAGTTTGTTCAGTGCACTCAGCATCATTCGCCTCACATAGAAACCAGCTTCTGTTCCCACAGAAAACCGTTGCCAAAGATTTCGCAGAATGTCAACCATTTCCTTGTAGTTGTCTGCATCTCCGTTGGTTGCGTAGCCACAATACCAGATGAGCGCGTTTAGCTCCTCATGGCGGTAATTCTCGAAGCGAAGCAACAAATCAGCAATCGCATCAAACGTCCCCGCAATGATCTCCTCCACACCATCGTTCTCCTCCGTTACAAGATCCTTAATACTCAAGGTTTTCCCGGACAGATCCTTGCACTCAGTCAGTGACATTGGTATATCAGCTTGCTCCAGTTCGTCAGCATCGTCGTCATCGTCGTCATCGTCAGAGTCGTCATTGTCATCCCCCATTTCACTGTAATCATCGATCATGGTAGCACATCCATCGCTAGACGCATTCTCGTCAGCAAAGGCATGAGAGGAGCGGCTGGCTTCAGCCATGGACACAGCCGATTGTCCATATATGTCGCGCATTTCCGCACTTGCGTTGTCGCCCATTTTCGCAAGAAGACACGCGAACAACTCATCACAACCGTAAAGAGCAGCGTAATGCAAAGGAGTTCTGTACAGTTCGCAAACTGCGGACATGTCGGCGCCATTCTGCACAAGGTAGTTCATCGTAGAAATCACCGAAGAGTTGTCCACGTGGATGCTACTGCGCAGATCAACCGTCGTCTGATGATGGTGTTTACTGTGATGGTGGTTGTCTCCCATAGGTGACGGCACTGCTGGTGACAAGGCCGCGATTTTTTCCATAGCCATCCCGTGGTCTTTAGCAACAGCGATCATCAGCGGCGTCAAACCTTCACTTGTGCGAACATCGACATCACAACCGTTTTCTATCAGCAGCTGACACACGCGTTGGCTTGCACTAGCTGCCGCAAAATGCAGTGGTGTCTCGCCGTGCAATGTCCGAATGTCGACTTGAGCGCCGTAGTCTAGTAAGCCCTCCACCACATTTGCGCGGCCACTTTTTGCTGCGAGCGCGAGAGCACTCATGCCACGCTGCCAGTTCCGTGCATTCAAGTCGATATTACTTCCGGCATCCATAATCGCGTCGATCCCACCAAGATAGCCCCTTTCTGCTAGCAGCATGACCGGGGTGTTGCCATAAATGTCAACAGTATCAACAGGTGCTCCATAGGCAAGCAACTTCTTAATGACCAAGACTGCCTTGTCAGAGTCACTAAACGTGGCTGAAGTCCCATTTGCTGCTTCCATCGTGTCGCTAGAAGATGTACCCACCGTTGCGGGCATCATACAGGGAGATCCAACCATGTGCAACGCACTGCGACCGAACTCACCGATAGTCTTCACCTTTGCACCGACCTGCAGCATGTACGACACAACGTTGAAGTGTAGCGCACTGGCTGCTACGTGTAACGGTGTGTTGCTTCCACATTCGTGAGCGACGTAATTCACATCTGCGCCATTCCCAAGCAGCATTTGTACAGTAGACAGAACGCCGCGCTGACATGCATGCATAAGCGCCACGTTCCACAGCGCTTTGTTGGAGGTCAGAATCTTGAAGTAACTACTGCCTGGGATGAATGCCAATCGATGGGGTGATGCCGACTCTAGAAGTAACTTCATAATGTCCTCAAACGGCCACAGAACCACGTTTTGGCCATTTACCGTGACCAATACATACCCACGGGTGATGATAGTTCCGACAGCTGAGTAGCCGTGGGGGGATATATGCTCCACGATGGCACCATATTTGTATGTCGGCTCCATCGCAAACTCTAATACACGTCGCCAATCGCCATCAATCGATAGAGTGATCTGATCCTTGAAAATATCCTCGAGCACTGCCGGGATACTCACATTGCTGATGAAGTCAACAGCGTGTGTCAAAATACTCAGCGAAGTTTCGTCATCAGGGGAACTACCAACGGCCCAAGACCCGTTCAGCTCCGTCAGCAACGTCTTTAAAGAAATGAGGTTTTCCAGTCCGCTGTTCGACAGCACATACGTAAAAATGGGAATAATGTCGTCGGTCTCAAGAGGTTCCAGCTCGGCAAGTGCATCATGTTCCTCCGCGTACGTGGACTGAATCTCCTTGACTGTGCTTGTGAGAACGTCGTACTTGGCAGCTGGTAACTGGACTTGGGCCACTTGTGCAAGGATTCTAGACGCTTTCCGCCACTCCTTCCACGATATCTGGTGCAGCGGGATATTGAAGTACATTTGGTCTTTCCCTTGCAGCCACCGAACCTTGCGGTTGATCGAGGACTCATCTTCATGGTATACGCGCCGTAAGTATGTGTTGATCTTCTGCTGCAGTGGAAGGAAGAGCACTTCTTCGACGTGACGAGAAACTGCTGACCGCAAAATATTGAGCGACATCGGCAACACACTAGCCTTCTTGTCAATAGTACCGTTCGTCGCCTCATTGCCCGGATCCTTGAGAGCCGCCAAAATGCGCGTGCCGTGGTCTTTTACGATTGACTCTGTCAGTGCGGCGTGGAATTCACGGAACTGGCGCAGCTCACCTGAGCTCCGGTATTCGAAGGAGTTGGTAAAGCTCTTAAATTTGGCTGCTTCAGGAGACTTGCTGGTGTGGAGCACCCGCCGCAATTCCGCGACGATGCGAATGCTACGTGCGTCGATGGTGGTGGTGCGAATACCCTTCGCTCCATCGCCAGATTGAAGGAGACTGAGACTGCTAGCTGCTGCAGTACCTAGTAGAGCCGCGGACGGCGGTATGGTGCTGCTCCCACCGCCTGACAGACTCTGCAGCAGACACACCCACGCACTGGCGTCGTCGTCGTTGGAACCTGAGCACACAAACGAAAAGTCCTCACCAGCTACTTCGAAGCAAAACGGCCTCTTGGTCTCGTCCGGCTCCAGGAAGCGCACCGACAGCAAGCCGTCCTGCAGGTGCATCTCTCCACGCAGCTTCCCGAAGTTGCTGCCCTTGTAGTACTGCAGCGAGGCCCAGTACTCGCCCGTGGCTATGTTTGTCCGCTTGATCAGCACGAAGTAGCGCCGCTTCCACGTTTTCCTGCAGCAACAAACACATACACATGACAACAATAAAGTCCCTCCGTGAGATGAGATGAGATGAGTGAGTCAGTTCCTTGAGCCTCGTCCATCGCGCCACGTACATGACGTTGGCCTGTTTGTAGAGCCAGCCGCTGCGCACGAGCTCGCGGTCGATGCGCACGGACGCCGAGTTCCTGCGCGAGCCCTGCGAGTTGCTGCTCGAGTAGCTGGCCGACAGCTCCGTGCTCCTGGCCGA
>JAHQIV010001495.1:0-11467 GCA_030463285.1 Phytophthora europaea
CGTGGGCGGCCGCTGCTCGTCGAAGATGGCGCGCACGAGGCCGCGCACGGTCAACATGGTAGGAGGATCTGTGTATTGGATGATGTTATGGGAACGGGGTCCTTTGACTATCTTTGGCTGTAGGTTGTGGTGCACTTGCGCACTTGGGTGCTTTTTCAGTTGTGAGCGTGAGCGTGAGCGGACACTCGTGCGCCTGATAAAGTGACGTACGGCGTTTTTGTGCTTTTTGTCGCTTGAGGTTACATAGAAACTATTGGACGCACCACTTTCTACTAATTTTGCTGAACGAACGACCAGCCTAGCGACGATGGCCTAGCAGTCGCTCGTTTGTTTCTTGTGGTGCTGAAATTTTCCATGCTCGTGCGTCCGAGCTCTTGAAGAAGCCGGAATGCAGTCGACACTTGCTGCACAGCATTATGGCGCAACTTTTCCTCCCAGGCTGATGACGATGGGAGCGCCTAAAGGGGCAAACTCTTGGATTAAGCCAGGGCGGAAACGGCACCTTGCAGCTTCAAGTCAGATGGCAGACAAGAAGGATGTCGTGCCGAAGGAGAAGAATCTCCACTAAAAGAACTAGGATCCTTCCAGCACTAGTAAATGGCATCACGCGGCTCTCCTTTGTGTTGCATGCCTAAAGGAAGCACTTGAGCGTATCCGCAGTGCATTTGCTCCTGCTCCACACTCCACATAAGACTCACTCACGTTGTGCCTCCGCCAAAAAAAACACTGTAAGTTTTCTTGCAGTGGATAGCACATATTTTGTGTTTTTTCGGGTTCTTTTGTGTTTTTAACTTATTTACTCAACGGCAACTTGAACATGGAATGGACGGCTCGTGACGCGCCAAAGTCTCCCGACCCGCCCGAAAGTATCTTGGGCTCACTATGCCCTCATAGTGCCGGCGGTCTTCATGGAGCTAACGGCGGTGCGAGCGGCCTGCCTGCGCGTCGATGCGCTGCCCCACGTGCTGCAACTGGTCTCTCAGTTCTTGGACACGTCGGCGCAGTGGTCTCTGCCCGACGCCGCCCAGCGGGGCTTCGTGCATCTGGTGCGGCGGCTTCTGGCCCGAACCACTCGCGACCTCGCAACTCTGGCGGAAATCCGCCTTGCAATGCGCCACGCAGCGGCAAACAACCACTTAACCATAATGCAAATGTTACGCAATCACTACCTAAACGCTGCAGTCGATGAGACAACAGTGATGCAGGGAAGTGCCAACGGCAACGTGCAAGTGTTGCAATGGCTTGAACCGCAACTCGAGACGCTGTTGCCTTGTTACGACTTTTACAGTGTGAAAAGCGTGGCTGCAGCCGCGGAGAAGGGGCATTTAGAGGTGGTTAAGTGGTTGTTGCAAGCTCGAGGTGCTGTGGAATGGGGAAAGGAGACGCACCTGCACCAAGCCGCAGCGAGAGGAGGCCACTTGGTAGTCGTCAAATGGCTACGGACGCATTTGATGGAGGCGGTTGAGTCTCGAGCTTTGGACGAGGCGGCGGCCAATGGGTTCGCGGAGGTGGTCGAGTTCCTGCATCAAGAGTGGGCGGAGGCGAAGCTCGAGAGCAATCGCAATAGTTGCACTGCCACATCGAGAGCGATGAACGGCGCAGCGAGTAATGGCTACATCGGAATGGTGAAATGGCTACATGAAAATCGCAATGAAGGCTGCACTGCTGACGCGATGAACCGAGCGGCTTGGAACGGACATCTCGAGGTTGTAAAATGGCTACATGAGCATCGAACGGAAGGATGCACACAACAGGCGATGAATATGGCTGCGAAAGGGGGACATTTGGGTATTGTGCAGTTCCTTCATGAACATCGCAGTGAAGGGTGCACGTACAATGCGATGGATTGGGCAGCGCACGAAAACCATCTTGAGATAGTGCAATGGCTTCACTTGAACCGGAGTGAAGGGTGCTCACGTCTCACCATGAACGAAGTCGCCAAGCGTGGACACTTGGAGATGGTCAAGTGGTTGCACGCGAATCGCACTGAAGGTTGCACTGTGGCTGCGTTGAACGCTGCTGCGTCGCACGGACATCTCGATATTGTCAAGTTTCTGCATCAAAATCGGTCCGAGGGCTGCACCGTCGCCGCCATGGATGGTGCGGCGGAGAACAATCATCTAGAGATGGTGCAATGGCTGCATGTGCACCGTAGCGAGGGGTGCTCGACGCGCGCGATGGATATGGCAGCTCACAATGGTCATCTGGAAGTAGTACAGTGGCTTGATAGCAACCGCACTGAAGGATGCTCGGCCAGTGCGATGGATGGAGCTGCGGAGAATGGCCACTTGGATGTTGTTGAATTCCTTCACGTAAATCGTTCGGAGGGTTGCACTCATCGTGCAATGAATGGAGCTGCCAGAAATGGGCACCTTGAAGTCGCGCGGTGGCTGCATGAGAATCGCTCGGAAGGCTGCACCTCGGATGCCACGGATGATGCCGCAAGGAACGGACACCTAGAAGTCATGCGCTTTTTGCACACACATCGCCAACAAAACGGTACTATGCGCGCTTTAGATGCTGCTGCTGCGAGAGGTGATTTCTCAATGCTGGAATGGCTCCGCCCAATTTACAGCGAAAATGTTGAGGAATGGCCGATACACGCAGGGCTTGCGGCAATCTCGAACAATCGTGTTGAGATATTGCACTGGTTGCTGAAAAACTTCAGAGGCTCTACACAATTGGATCTGAGACTTCTCTACAACGCCGCGCATTATCACAACCGTGCACACATGCTGGCATATCTCGACGGCAAGTGGGTGATTGACTTATCCTGGAAGTACTCGGACACGCGAAACGCAGGAGGGGTGTGATGGTTGAGCAAACGGTATTTTCAGACGCTGTAGTGCGTGTCAGTTGGAAATAGCTGCATTGTATGCTCATAATCTTGGCACTCGATTTTACCTTTTGGATGGTGCTTCATGGTGAAGAATCTGCACTTGTGTAATAGGCATATATATGTGATACAAGTTCTGATCTGGATCATGCCCGCTTTTGGCAAATGATACTACAGTGGGGGGCGCCTTACAGGGACGGCAAATAACTTATTGCCTGCAATCACGTATACTATCAGTTGTAGTCTGATTGCTCGCTTCCTGCAGGAATACTATCCCTCCCTAAACAAAATATATCATGTGTCTCTCTAACGCGCCCCCATCTGTAGTAATTGCTTCTACTTGCGTGCTGGATTGGGCTGGATACGATAGGTTATGGAGTCAAGGACCTTCTTGTCTCGAGGCAATCACGTGTGTTAAGGATTGCAAACTCAAAATAGTAGTGGGTAGATTCTCCGGAATGCGGTGGGGTTTGAAAATAACAAGGCACGTGATAAGACTGGAGTGAGCACCATGTCTCCATGCTATCACTCTGGAGGCTATTCCCATTCTAGCTGTGGCCGACGTTAAACGACTCATCTATTACTCGGGGGCTGAGCTCATGACGAGCAGGAAGATTATCCCTTTGGATGAAGCGAGGGAGAAAATGGCAGGCCCGGAAGACTATGCTGCTACTGAGCAGTATTCTGACGAAAGTCTACCAATTCAAAGTGTACCAGGAGCAGTGCCAAGTTCTCCTGAGGCCCCAGATTCTCCAGGTGAGAAGGTATCGTCGAGTGCACCGCAATCCCACCACACACCCCGGACTTCTGCACGAGTGAGTTTCGATGCAACGGCAATCGACAAACCCGTTAGAAGACGCACGCTTCGCCAGAGAACTGCCTCCAAGTTGGCATCAGCAGTGTCCATGCAAACGCTGGTAGCGCCGCCTTCAAGCAAAGCTGAGCTACTTGCCAAGCAAAACCAAGCGATTGCGAACGTTAAATGTCCATCCACGCACATCACCAGAGTGGAGAAAGTTGCCTATGAGATTGACCAGTATATATCGACACGCAGGGGACAGATCTTTACGCTCACAGTCGTAGGGCTCATACTGATTGGGATGGGAGGCATTTTCTTGAAAGCGGTTCAACCCTCGAGAAAAATTGGCGAGACGGTGTGGGAATCTTGGACGTATTTGGCAGACACGGGGTCTCATACTTCTTTGGCTCAGGATGTGCGTACTTTTGACTTTGTTTTTTACCTATGCAAATGGTTTTAGCTTACTAATATGTCATTGGCAGGGCCTGCGTGTGGTTGGAGTGTTGACGACTTTGGTGGGCATCCTCTACTTCTCCGTGGTCATGGGATTTGTCGTCGATGGCATTCGAGCAAAACTTGATACCTTGAAGAAAGGCAAATCTGTTGTCGCCGTGGAAAACCACACGGTAAGTGAAGGCTCACACCCATCGCATCGGATATGGTGATATGGCTAACATGTTGTGATTTCTGGCCGTTTAGCTCCTGTTGGGATGGACCGAGAAGTCAGTCTCATTAATCCGGCAAATTTGTCTGGCGAACGCAAGCGAAAATGGCGGTGTAATTGTCGTTCTAGCTGAAATGGACAAGGAAGAGCTAGAAGCGGAGCTGGAGTCTCAAATACGGAAGGAGGAACTTCGAGGAACGCGTGTCATCTTTCGTACGGGTACACCACTATTGTCGGTCGACCTGCTCAAAGCATCAGCCCATCGAGCGAAAAGCATCGTCATCATGGCAAACTCAACGGGTGATGCTGACCGGTCTGATGCAGCGGTACTGCGCACTGTTCTCAGCCTCAAGACTCTGCCAGAGGTAATTCTCCTCTAGTCCTGCTACTTGTATATCCTACGATAGCTAACACTCATTTGCCGTTGACACAGCTGGCAGGCCACATTGTAGCTGAACTGCGCGATATTGATAATGACCCCTTGGTTCGACTTGTCGGAGGAAAAGAAGTGGAGATCCTAGTATCACACGACATTATCGGTCGTCTGGTGCTGATGTCTGCCCGATCCCCTGGGCTGGCAAGGGTATATTCATCCCTCCTAGGCTTCGAGGGTAACGAATTCTACTGTAAAGAGTGGCCGGAATGTATCGGCGTGGCTTTCGGTGGCCTCACTGAGCGCTTTCCGAATGCAATCCCGCTCGGTATCAAACGGAAGAACGGCGAGGTATTTATTTGCCCAGGCGCGGATCTGATCTTAGAGAAGGGAGACCAGATTTTGGTTTTGGCTGAAGACGATGACACCTACAAGGCGTGCCCACCAGTGTCGATTGAAGTCGGGAAAGTGCCACCACCACCGGCAAAAATGCCAACGAGTGAGCGAATTTTGATGTGTGGTTGGCGTCGAGATATTCGCGATATGATCCAGTTGCTTGATGCAATTGTGGAGCCAGAAACTGAGTTGCATATCATCTGCGAAGAGCCGATTCATTTACGCAACAAGCTGTTGCTCGAAGGAGGACTTACGGTGGATAGCCTGAAGAATATTAAACTTGTGCATTACGTTGGCAACACGGCAATTCGCAGGCAACTAGAGAAGCTGCCGTGGCACTCGTTCACGTCCATTATGATCCTGTCGGACCAGTCACGGGAGTTAGATATAATGCACTCCGATTCGCACTCGCTGGCCTCACTGCTCCTTATCCGAGACCTGCAAGCGCGTAGCTCTAGTCGGAACAGCGTCATTCAAGGAGCCCCCGGCTACTGCAAATGTATCAGCGAAATTCTGGATCCGCGCACGCAACGCACGATTTCCACGAGTGCGACCATCCTCACATTGTCGGAATTTGTCCAGTCGAACGAGCTCGTTAGTTGTATCCTTGCAATGATTTCCGAGAGTCGTGATGTGCGGGTGGTTCTCGATGAACTTCTAGGCCCCCAGGGCGCCTTTTTTGAGGTGGAGCCTTCATATCTCTACTGTGAGTCGAACGAAAGGGTTTCGTTTTGGCAGTTGGCAAAGCGTGCCATGGTGCGGGGGGATATTTTATGCGGCTATCAAGTTCGTGGTACAGATGACACGGTGCTGAATCCGGGAGCTAAAGACCAACCACGATCATGGGTTAACGTGGACATGATCGTCATTCGGAACGAAGACGATGGATTCGTAGCTCACGAGTCGTCGTTCGTGCCCGTAGTTTCGGAGGACTTTGAACGTACAACCCGCAGTCGTCAGATGAAGGCGACGTATTCCAGACAACGGCTTCTAGACGCAATCGCGCAGGAGTCCGATCTCAACAGCTTCAGTGGATTGGGCGTCGAAGCTGATCGGGCAACGATTATGCGAGCGCTATATTCTTTTGACTCGGAGGACGAAGACCTCAGTGTCAGTCCTGCTAACAGCTTGACGGATGTCTTGCCGGCACAAACTGAACAAGTGAGCGTGCGTGCGCTGATTGCCGCGGCACGAATTCTTGCGGATGCACTTGAGCAAGCCAACATCACCCACTTTAAAAATGCCTGAAGCTGGCGAACCTGAGGAATTCGTCAAAAAAACAGATAGAATCATTTTTAAAAATAAGTGAGATGCTTTGACAAGACCGTATAACGCCTTTGTTCGTCCTTGCGTTGGCCACGACATCCTCAACTTTTACTTACTTCGAAGTACAAGATAACTATGGCACGGAGACGAACAATCCGAAATCTTCATGAAGGCGCTGTTAATTCCACGATTTTGATCTTCGAGTTGATCAACCAACTCTGCAATTGTAACTTCGCTCGCATGATATCTTTATTCATTCGTATCACTCGATTGTTAGCTGGCCAGGTGTTTCGACTTAACTTTCGCCTATAATTACGGGGTACTGGGGCATCGCAATCGTCGCTTCTGGGCTTGTGCGCCTCCTCAGCACTTTTCACCTTCCGACTTGCACGGGGTGTTGCTATTGGCATCTGACCTGACCGTCCATGAAGATATGAGCACGCAGAAGGTCATCCCGGGTCTTGAGGAGGTCATGGCCGAGGCACCACCGGATGTTGAAGTGGCACCGCCACCAGCAAATCAGTTTGCAGCCCCAGCGGTACAGCGGAAGTCCGTGCTGCCGACTCAGCCCAGTCGATCTCAGATGCTAGCAAGGATGCCAACCACCAGAGCAGAGTTGTTGGCCAAGCAGAACAAGGCTATTGCAAAGATTAAGGTCCCGCCAAAGAAAATCACCCACGGCGAGTGGATTGCGTACCAGATCGACCAGTACATCTCGACCCGAAAGGGGCAGATTGCTACGCTATCGCTCCTAGGAGGACTACTGATTATCATTGGGGCGATTTTTCTCAAGGCTGTGCAGGCGTCTCGGGCATTCTCGGAGATGGTGTGGGATTCATGGACGTATCTAGCTGATCCGGGTTCTCACACGGGCCTGACCAAGGATGTAAGGGTTGAGTAATTTGAGGTCTTAACTAACCCAAAACTTACCTAGGGGTTATTTTGTATGTTTATGTGTAGGGTGTGCGCGTTATTGGAGTGCTGACGACGTTGGTGGGCATCCTGTACTTCTCCGTGATCATGGGCTTCGTGGTTGATGGAATTCGAGACAAAATGGATATGCTCAAGAAGGGCAAGTCGAACGTTGCTGAAGATAAACACACAGTAAGCACCAACTTCGTAGTGCTGAATCTGCTAGGAAGGTAAAAAAACTAACTATTGTTTTTCTTGTTCTTGTACAGTTGCTACTTGGATGGTCTGACAAGTCCATTTCTCTGATCCGACAAATATGCCTGGCGAATGCAAGCGAGAACGGTGGTGTGATCGTCGTCCTCGCTGAAATAGACAAAGAGGAGCTAGAGGCGGAGCTCGAGTCTCAACTGAGAAAGGAAGAGCTGCGAGGGACGCGCGTTATCTTTCGTACGGGAACGCCATTATTGTCCGTAGATCTGCTGAAGGTGTCAGCCCACCGTGCTAGAAGCATCATTATCATGGCAAACTCAGCAGGGGATGCAGATCGGTCCGACGCCGCTATTCTCCGCACAGTCTTGAGTCTGAAAACGCTCCCGGAGGTACGGGATGTAGCAGGGTTCGTGTGTGCACAAACTCATCTCACTTAGAAATCTTTGTGCTTGATAAATTGGTGGCAGTTATCAGGTCACATCGTCGCTGAGTTACGTGACATTGACAATGATCCACTGCTTCGGCTCGTTGGAGGAAACGATGTCGAAATTCTGGTATCGCACGATGTGATCGGACGTTTAGTGCTAATGTCTGCACGCTCGCCTGGTCTCGCTCGAGTGTATGCGGCCTTGTTGGGGTTCGAAGGCAACGAGTTTTACTTCAAGGAGTGGCCTGAATGCGTCGGAGTTGTGTTTGGTGAACTGGCAGAACGCTTTCCCAATGCAACTCCGCTCGGCATAAAGCGGAAAAATGGAGAAGTTTTCATTTGTCCAAATGCAAACCTAATAGTGGAAGAAGGAGACCAGATTTTAGTGCTGGCAGAAGACGATGACACGTACAAGGCGTGTCCTCCGGCATCCGTTGAAGTCGGAAAAGTACCTGTACCCCCACCGAAGCCCCTGACAAGCGAGCGTATTTTAATGTGTGGATGGCGTCGAGATATTCGAGATATGATCCAGTTGCTGGACGCTGTCGTACGACCTGGAACTGAGCTGCACGTGATTTGCGAGGAGCCGATCCACCTACGCAACAAGAGTCTGCTCGATAGTGGCTTGGATATCACTGCCCTCAGACACTTGACGTTGGTACATCACATTGGAAATACGGCTATCCGCAGGCAGCTAGAGAAACTGCCGTGGAGTACGTTCACATCGATCATGATTTTGTCGGATCAGTCGCGAGAACTGGACATTATGCACTCCGACTCGCACTCACTGGCATCGCTGCTACTTATCCGCGACCTACAAGCTCGCAGTTTGAAGCTAACACATGGCCACTCGCCCGATGCAGTTCCAGACTATTGCAAATGCATTAGCGAAATTCTGGATCCGCGAACACAACGTACGATCTCCACCAGCGCTACAATCCTTAAGCTCTCGGAGTTTATCCAGTCGAATGAGCTCGTCAGCTGTATTCTAGCGATGATTTCCGAGAGTCGAGATGTGCGCGTGATACTGGACGAACTGTTAGGGCCCCTCGGAGCATATTTTGAAGTGGAGCCTTCGACTCGGTATTGCGAATCATTAGAGAAGGTCTCGTTTTGGCAGTTAGCAAAACGTGCCATGACTCGAGGCGACATTTTGTGCGGGTATCAGGTTCGCGGCGAGGAGAGCACAACCCTGAACCCGGAAGTCAAAGACGAACCTCGATTATGGAGAAACGTGGACATGATCGTGGTTCGTAACGCCAAGACTACGGTGACTACGCGGAGATCGTCACTTGCCGCGGTGAATGCCGAAGACTTTGAGCGCACGACCAAGAGCCGGCAAGTTAAGGACCAGATATCTCGACAGCGGCTACTGTCGGCCATCATTCAAGATGCCGATCACGGCGGGAAAAGCTCCTCGGGCAGCGACGTCGACCGGACAGCAATTGTTCGAGCATTGTCGTCATTCGCTGAAGAGGGAGAGGAGACCGGCGCTGGCGGGTTTGCCGCCCACCCGGCCTCGTTCACGTTCGGACAAAAGCGGCAAACCAGTGTTCGAGGTCTGATTGCCGCCGCTCGGATGTTGGCCGACGCATTGGAACACGCTGAAAACAACAAAAGTATGGGCAGCGACACGTGCGATGACGTCGAGGAGGCCGTGTCCGCGTTCATCAGCCCCGACTAGAACATGACATCTTTTCGGCTTCAACTTGTATGTAGCCATGTCACCGTGCGCGACATGGCTACACTCGTATTTAGTGTGGTGGTTTGTGTGCATCACATCGAATAGGTGTACCACACCACTACAATATTTTCACTTGAGTTGAGTATGCTGGAATGTTCGAGAAAACTTCCGCAAAGTACCAGATCTGTGGCGGCTTCGTCCAGCCTTTGACTTGGGCGCACATCCAAAGTGGAAATTTGACTGGGGCAGGGGGCTACACTCAGGGGCAGGTTAGGTAGCCATCATGACGGACGCGACCGCCGAGGAGTTCAAGGCGCAGGGCAACGAGCTGTACAAGCGCGGCGACTACCAGCGCGCCATCGACAAGTACACGCAGGCCATCGACGCCGCCCCCACGGTGGTGGCCTACTATGGCAACCGCGCGGCCGCCTCCTTCATGCTGGGCAAGCACAAGGACGTGGTTACGGACTGTAACCGGGCTATTGTGTTCGACCCGATGTACATCAAGGGTTACGTTCGCAAGGCCAAGGCGCAGCTGGCTCTCGTACGTACGCATGAAACAAAATATTGGCATGGTTATGACAATATTTTTTTCATTATTGGCATTTTTGCCTTGCTGCGTTTAAGATAGTGTTAACCGTGGGTGTGACGGATGGTGTTCTTTTAGGGTGACAATGAAGCCGCGATGAAGACGTACCAGGCGGGACTCATGCGCGACCCGAACAACGCCACGCTGCTGAACGAGAAGCGCACGCTCGAGATGGCGCTGGACAAGCTGCAGCGCGGCAAAGAGCACCTTGCGGCGGTACGATTGCGACCAATATTTTTATGACAATAATTATGTCATAAAAATCCACAACTAACGATAATGCATTATTGTCATAACTCTCAACAGGGCCGATACTCGCAGGCCGTGAACGTGCTGGACGGCGCAGCTCAGGTGTGCTCGGGCTCCAGTCAGATCAAGTTGCTGCGTGGCGAGGCGCTGATCGGCTCCGAGAGGTACGACGAGGCCTTTGCCGTGCTCACGCAGCTCATGCGCACGGACTCGAGCTCCCCGGAGCTGCTGTTCCTGCGCGCGCGCTGCCTGTACTTCCAGGGCGAGTTTTCGAGCGCCATCAAGCACCTGCAGCAGGCGCTGCGCTCGGACCCGGACAACAGCAAGTGCATGAAGGAGATCAAGCGCATCCGCCACCTGGAGAGCAGCAAGGAGGAGGCCAACAACGCCTTCAAGGCCGGCAAGATGGCCGAGGCCGTCGAGTTGTACACTTCGTGCCTGACCATCGACCCGCAGAACAAGGCCTTCAACTCGAAGATCCACTGCAACCGCGCCAACGCGCTGTCTCGGCTCAACCGCCACGAGGAGGCGATCAAGGACTGCGACAAGGCCATCTACTACGACCACGGCTACGCCAAGGCGTACCTGCGCAAGGCGGCGTGCCTGAAGGCGCTCGGTGGGCTTGAGAACCTGGAGCAGGCACTGCGCGTGTACGACCAGGCGTCCAAGCTCGTGGGCGACGACGCCCAGCGCGACATCCAGAACAGCATCCGCCAGACCAAGCTGGACATCAAGAAGGCGAAGCGCAAGGACTACTACAAGATCCTCAACGTCTCGCAGAGCGCAAACGAGGCCGAGATTAAGAAGTCGTACAAGCGGATGGCGCTCAAGTTCCACCCGGACCGTCACGCCGGCAAGTCGGACGACCAGAAGGCCGAGGCCGAGGCGGCCTTCAAGGACATTGGCGAGGCCTACGCTGTGCTATCAGACGCGCAGAAGCGGCAGCGCTACGACTCGGGCGTGGATCTCGAGGACCTCGACAGCGACTTCGGCGGAGGTGGCATGGGCGGCGGCATGGGCGGCGTCGACCCCTCGCAGATCTTCCAGGTTCGTATGGGAATT
>JAHQIV010001496.1:0-11464 GCA_030463285.1 Phytophthora europaea
GAGAGCTGGAAGGCTTCACTTACCTGTCCGTCATCCGAATTCACGGAACTACGGCGGTCGTGCGCAAAACCGGCCCAGATGCAAGCCAAGACTCCCCTGAGTTCGATGTGAAGGTCTCCATCCTGCGCCACCGCGTCGTCGAACCAACTGAGTCCGACCTGTGGCCAGGGTCGTACGTGGGGCACCCCATTGCGTTCGTGCAACCAGCCGGACCAACAAGCGATCAGTGGGAGTACGGCCTCGTCACCGGCTACAGTATGCATGGCGACGATGCTTACCTCCACGTGCTCCACGGGACGGTGGCAACACGAGTTCGCCTAACCAGTTCCTCAGCCGTGATCGCCGTCGATAGACTGAACTACGCCCTTCGAACAGGTGCATCGATCAACGCGACCGTCGTCAACGCTCATGAACTTCTCGACAAACAAAATCAAGTGATCGTTGTGTGCGGAAAAAGTAGGTCTGGGTTACCTGCAAGCGTGACATCGACGATGTTGAGCGTCCCATTCAATCCAGATGAACGCGTGCCGCTCATCAAACCAGACACGCACGAGATCGTGCACGTCCGCCGCCAGCACATCATCGACTGTGAACTGACAGCACGCGGGAGCACTCCTGCCGACGTCTTCAAGGACCCCGCAGGCACCGAAGAACCATCCGCCGCCACCACGGACGCATCCCGCGCCCCTTACAGTACTGACCTATCCTTTAGTGACACAGATGATGAAGGCAAGTCCAATGCAGCCCCGACCGAACAAGCGGACATCGACTCAGTGCGTCAGCAGAACCGGCATCTACGGAAACGAACACGCGACAACGAAACTCCGTCCCCGGACCTCTTTCTGCAGGACGGTGACGATGCTCAAGCCTTCGAGCCACGCGCCGACAACCACGCATCGTCTTTCCGGCCGTCCCAAGTGGAGCAACAAGTCCACAGCGCTGTCGTGCACCCGAACCTACAAGGTAAGAACGCACAAGCCGTACTCGAATCCGCCCAACAAGGCCCCCGAACCAAGTTCCTGGCATCCCCTCCCGTGCTTCGTGCAGCCTACGACATGAGCTTCGGCATCAGAGGTCTCTCATTGATGCATTTCCGCCGCTTCTACGAAGCAATCGACTCTCAAACGACAACCGGACTCTGCAACATGACCAACTTCGGACGCTCCAATACCCTCCAGCCTGCGACTCCTCCGGCTAGTATTGCCGAAATCTTGGACGCGTTCGACACGCTGCTGCACTTTGCCAAGGGCTTCTACAACACTACGGTCTATAGCTTCTTCAAAGCGGGAGCTCGGTTCATGGAGAAATACGCAGCACTCACCCGACCGGACGTAGCGACATGTGCTATGCTGGTGTTCTGGATCAACTCCAAGTTTGGGAAGTTTCGAAGTGAGGTCGTCACGTCCGACCTCCGGACGGCGGCACTCGTCGGGCAAGAGTTCGTTAGGAATGACGATCATCTCATGGAGCTGCTCCAATCTCAGCAGGACCGCCGGGTTGCAGCTCTCTTGGCACCCAAACCAAGCCGGCCAGCCTCAACCCACCGCCCAGGACCCACGCGCGAGCCGCGCAACTCAAAATCCTCAGCAGTACCCCGCGAGCTAACAGCCCTGCTACCCAAGCAAGAAGGCAAAACGCTCTGCATGCGCTACTTGTCGAAGAAAGGCTGCTCCGGCCCAACCCCTGGGCAGTGTTTCGATCCCAACAGGGCTCATTTCAAACCACTGGCACTACCAGCGGACGCAAAGAGCTTCATCGACAAGAACTTCTTCGGTCTCGCACCCGACTTCAACGACCTGTGATGCCAGGCATCACTTCCCGGGGTAGCGCCGGTCGAACCTGAGGTAGAAGCTTCAGCTCCCTTGGTTCAGCCACAGTGCACCGGGATATCAGCACCCAGAGTACATGCTCCGGGTGGCGGTCTACACGAAGGCCACACATTCTCAAAATACAAAACAACGTTCTGCCACCAGCGGCTCAAAGCATACACAACATTCAACCGTTCCCAAACAGACGTGAGCAGGCTTCTGGCAGAAGAGCGTTGTCGAAGCTATCGCCAATTCGCCTCCAACTTCACGGTCGAACTGCCACCACAGTCCCAGCCAGTTCCCACTACCCTGGATTTGGAACGCATTCGGGCCGACTCAACTCTCGCTCGGCGTTGCCATCTATCTCTGGAGCAGTTCGTACGCGTCTACCGCAGTCAAACACCAGACGACTCACGGCCCAACAAGGAGCTGTTCGAGCTGGAACTCCCCACCGATCCACGCCTTCGAGCCCTGACCCAGCAGTGGAATGAGGTTGTACGGAATGGAGTCAAGCCACTCTGGAACGACCAGAGACCGACAGTGCAATGCGAACGACCTCCCAATCATCGGTCTATCGGAGCCTACATGAATCAAATACGACAACATATCGTCAAGGGCCACCGTGACGGACGGTATCTCGTTGTGGAAGCGGATCTTCTCGACCAGTGGACAAATATCTTCATCAGCCCTCTAGGTGTCGCCGAAAAAGCGGGTTCACCACTGGATATCCGAGTGATCAACGACTATTCGTACCCCTCCGGGTCCGCCGTGAACGACTTCACCGACAGATCCAACTTTCCTGAAATTTCCTACAATCCTCCACGGGATATTGCTCGCCGTATTTGGGAATTACGAGTTCGTTTTCCCGGTCATCCAATCCTGATGATGCTCGGAGACGTATCTGGAGCTTTCAGACACATACCAGTCAGTGCCGAGCACGTCCACATGTTTGCGTTCAAGTTCGACAATCTAATCGTGATCGACCTCTCCTGTGGATTCGGCTGGTGCGGTTCACCTGCATTCTACTCGCTAGCCGCGAAACTCATCAACCAGTTGTATGAAGATCAACGCCCACTTGCCGCTCTGTCCCCATTGGACGCTAGCTCCTTCACCGGTAACGCGTGGTGCGACGACCACACCTGCGTCGAGATCGATACGGGAACAAGATGTATGGAGGCGAACCTGGCACTACGCAGAGCGATGGCTACCGTGCTTGGTCCTCAAGCTCTGAACGAAGACAAGTTCACGCCCTGGTCGACCAATATCAAAGCTCTCGGACTATTGTGGGATACAGTCTCCGGCACAGTCTCCATTCCAGCAGACAAAATCGACAAAGCCAGAACGCGGATGAACGAAACATGTTGCTCGAGAACTTGTTCTCTATCGACGCTGAATAAGCTCATCGGCAGCCTTCGATACGTGACGACATGCTTTCCGGCTGCCCGAGCCTTTTATCAGAATGTTCAAGGCTTCGCGGCTACCTTCCGACACTCCAACGAACGAAGAACAATTCTGTCCGACGTCCGCGAAGACTTGTCGTGGTTTGCCGTTGTACTCACGCACGAGAATCAGCTCAACTCGATCCCTGTGGAACATTTCGCTCGACTCCAGCCACCAACACGTCACGTCTTCATGGATGCGTCGGACACCGGCCTGTGTGCATTGGAACCTCAGCTCAAGCAATATCTACGGGTTCAGTTCACGCAAGACGTGCGTGACGGATTTGGGTCCTCGAAGCAGGACAACTCCATTAACGTGAGAGAACTGATGAGTGCAGTGCTGGCCATACTGCACTGGGGTCCTGCATGGGCCTCGCCCGGACGCGATCGAACGCATATCTGTATGTGGATCGACAACACAAGCGCGGTGTCATGGCTTTCAAAGCGATCCAGCCGACATCCCATCGCCCGCATGTACAACCGTCTGATCTCGTTATCAGAGTTTCGATACTCTTTGACGTGCTCGGCACGACATATTCCGGGGGGAGAAAACACCATGGCAGATGCAGGGTCACGAGCTTGGGGACCAGACCACACCCTGTACGACCTCTGGACTAACTTGTCAAACTCTTGGACGCAGGTTCCGATTCGCTCACCATTCGACAATCTCTCGAAAACATGGGAGACATACTCCGCGGACATGCCATTGCTACATCAACCACCGGGAAGTACAACACCAACTGGCATCAATGGTGCGAGTTCTCCGCGCGACTCGGCTGGTCTCCATGGCTCACCCGCCCAGGGCGATCAAGTAACAAGAAGCTTGGCTGCTTCGCTGTCTACTGTTGGCGGCACAGGTGGAACCGCACCAATCGAGGCAACACATTCGGAACAATCAAGCTAAAACTCGCGAGCATCCGTTGGTTCCACCGACGCTACATGGGAATCGACTTGTCGACATCTCCCGACTTCACGCTCCTGCTGCAAGGAATCAAGCGTCTCTCGCCCCCCGTCCAAAAACTTCAGCCAATCACTCCCGCATTCCTGCGCCTGCTGCATCGCCGCATCGACTTTCAGCAGCCACAGCATCGACTTCTATGGGGCAGCGTTCTCATCGGCTTCTTCTTTCTACTTCGGAGGTCAGAGTATCTACGAATCGGATCGGCACGCCATTTCTACTGCCTCAAGCGTGATAATGTCTTCTTCTCGGACTCTCATGGGAGACCAACAACACAAGCCAGCGCAACATCGGTAACAATTGGCCTGGAAGGTTCGAAGAACGACCAGTACGGACGCGGGGCATGGCGCACAATGCACTCATCAGGGGATCCTATCATCTGCCCACTGGCAGGCCTTCGCCACATCCTCCAAGCCAGACAAGCAGCCCGAAACAACAGCGAATACCTGTGCGGCGACACGTCCGCAGCAATGGTGGCCAGGGCCCTCAAGGCAACGGCACGACATACCGGCGTACCAGAGATCAACTACTCAACGCACTCAATCCGAATCGGCGGAGCCACCGCTCTACTGAACGGCCAAGCAGACCACTTAGCTATCAAGCTGCTCGGACGATGGATGTCCAACTGCTTCGAGCGTTATCCGACACAAGCCGCAGAGTCAACTACAACCTTATCCCGTCGGATGCTAGCGACCGGTTCTTCCCAAGCCCGACAGTGATGACGTCCACGCATTTCAACTTGGGGCCGCTCCCACGCCCTCACTTGGGCTGGTCGAAAGCCAAACATGCAATTTGCCCCAAACGACTGAACCATATCCTTGGAAATAGTGAGCATCCGGAGGATGCTGCGGTCTCCGGATATGGAGATAGGAGTTTCGTAACCACTCCTACGCAAGAACCTGCTCAGAACACAGGACGAGTTGCTCCCGGCGACGAGCAGCCCGCAGTCTAGATCACTTTCAGTTTTCCTTGCTTCGCTAACCCGCCTCGCCACGCCCTCACTTGGGCTGGTCGAAAGCCAAACATGCAATTTGCCCCAAACGACTGAACCATATCCTTGGAAAGGAGGCATTGGAGCGCTTCAAGCAATACGTGGTTGCTGCCGAAACCAAACACAATCTTCCTGTGCGGAGCGTGAACTCAGACAATGCTGGTGAATTTATATCGCCTGCATGGATAGCGTACTGCGAGTCAAAGGGCATCCACTGCCGCGGGACTACAACATATACACCAGAGCAGAACGACAGTGCTGAGGTGCGAAATCGAGTACTGTTCAGGAAGGTGCGGGCACTGCTTATTGGAACACAGCTTCCGAGCCAATTCTGGGGAGAGGCACTTCTTACGGCAACACTACTCAACATCATTAGTCCGCTTAGGCGAGCAGACATCACCCCCTACGAACGATAGCGTAGCAAGGAGGCTGACTACAGCAACTTATGTGTGTTTGAATCACTAGCGTACACCTACGTCACTCCGACTCATCCAAAACGACTAGAGCTAACTGCAGTGCCAGGGAAGCGTAAAACACTCGACAGTTGCAGCGTCAGGGGTATCTTTGTCGGCTACGCTGAAGGTCAGAAAGCTTGGCGAGTACTACACTGCGGAACAAACAAAACTATTACAACATGGCATGCTACATTTGATGAGCCTGGGTCGGCCGAAGCGATGGAACAAGCAACTCGAGCTTCATCGACTAGAAAAACTGCACCGCCTCGAACCCTCACGACTCGCAAATTCGATTTGTGACCTTGTATTCTATGCTGAACCCGCGATCGAAGACACCAGTGAACTTGATATGGAGATGCAGCAGCTGGACAAATTCATAGACGAGTTAAATGTTGACGAACTGCGGGACGATAGTGGAGATCTTCCGGACGTGAGCTGCTACATAGGTCGGCATCTGAACAACGAGCTATCACCACTTCTGAACCAAAGGGCTATTGGAAGCAAACCACAAGCGCTTACCATGTGTGCAGGAGATCGACTTTCAGTGAAGCAGCAAGAAGCCGAGTTTCTAGTTGCAGCAGAAAATATCGCAAGGAAAACCGAGAACAGCAAGATCAGCGGACTGGCAACTCGGATCGAACCGAAACCCCACGACGAAGCAGTTAATGGTCCTGACGCACCACACTAGCGGAAAGCAATTAATAAGGAAGGCCGATCACTCGTGGCACACGGCACATGGAAGCTCGTTCCGTGCCGAACGGCAAAAGAGCGTTGACGTCAAAGTGGATCTTCATGATAAAATATGATGCACTAGGCAACTTTGAGCGCTATAAAGCTCGACTTGTCATACGTGGATACGAGCAGGTGAAGTTTGTTGACTATGACGAGATATTTGCCCCGTCATTCGATTAGAGTCACTCCGAATGCTGCTTGCTCTGGTCGCGATCAATGACTGGGAGTGCCACCAGACCGACGCCGACACTACCTTCTTGAACGGCGACATGGACGAAGAAGTGTACATGCTTCAACCGGAGGGACTAGTCAAAGCCGGCTCGTTTGCAGACTGCTGAATTCACTCTATGGATTAAATCAGGCACCTAGGGCGTGGCATAAGAAGTTGACGGACTTCCTGAAAAGCCATGGATACGTGAAACTCAACAGTGATGCCTCAATTTACGTGCGTACTGGGATCGGCGGGGTATCGATAGTTGGTATTTATGTCGGCGATCTACTTCTGATCTCAGATACCATGAGTGGGGTGCAGCGAATCAAGACTATGCTGTCCTCGGGCTTCAAGTGCAAGGACATGGGTGAGGTTCATCACATTCTCGGACTCCGTGTACGGCAAAACCGAGCGGCAAAGACACTCATTATTGATCAAACGACTTACGCGAAAACCGTCTTGGAGAAATTTAATTTGGCACAGCTGAATCCGTGTAGGACCCCGTGCGATCCTGGAGTAGTTCTCTCGAAAGCAGATTGCCCCCAAGAATGACGATGAGCGTGAGCAGATGAAAACCAAGGACTACAGAGGTTTGGTCGGCTCTCTGATGTCGTCAGGAATAGTCTTCACACGGGCTGACGAAACGGACTTCTGTTGTTCATAGGGATCCCCTGCATTTATATCCAAGTCAGTCTTATGCTCGTTGCAGGAAGCAGACCCGACATCGCGTTTGGAATCCAGTGTGTGAGCAAGTATCTGATTAATCCCGGTGTAGCTCTCTGGAATGCTGCAAAATGAATTCTTCGCTACGTGAAAAGAACTATCGGTCATGGACTTGTGATCGACGGGCGCAGTCAACATGGAGTGCAGCTAACAGCTTATGTAGACTCTGACTACGCGAACACACGGCGATCAGTATCTGGTTACGTCATGCAGCTAGGTGGTTGTGCAATAACCTACTCGTGCAAAAGTCAACGGACCGTGGCGTTATCTTTCACCGAAGCTGAATATATGTCGCCTGCGCATGGAGTGAAGGAGCTTATATTTCTGCGAGAGCTTCTCGAAGAACTAAACATGCAGCATGATCCAATCGTGGTCAATGTGGACAATCAGTCGGCAATCGCAATGTCAAACAATCCCATTCATTATCAGCGGACGAACAACATACATTCAAGATACAACTTCGTGCGAGAACGGATCGGCATGGGAGACGTGGTCATTGTGTGAATACCAAGGACAATGTTGCTGGTCTACTAACAAAGGCTGTGTCTGCAGATGTACTGGTTGCATTGCGAGGACGGTCAAGAGTTCGCGAAATGCGATTTGATCTGGAACAGCAGAAACTGGGAAAACGATGCCGAACTTGAACTCAAACGACACCGCGCGGGGCTCTCGGACGAGCTGGGCATGGTCTGGCTTGAGTGCTGAAGCGACGGCGTGCGGGGTTCTCGGAGAACAGATACGGGCCGGCTTCATGTAGGAAGCGACAGCATATGGGACTCTTGGACGAGCTGGGTATGGTCTGGCTTTGGATGATAGCGCAGTGACGGCGTGCGGGGTTTGCGGGACCGGTTACGGGCTGGCTGCGGGAGAACTGGCGGTGGATGTAGTGTCGAAGTCTTACACGGCCTAGCTTTTGGACGAGCGACGGCATGCGATGTTCTTGGACGAACTGAGCATCAACTGGCTCGTGGATAGCGAGGCTTCGGAGTCTCGACACTACTTAGAAGCTGCAGGGACGCATGCGGGGAACGGATTAGCTGGGCATGGGCGGCTGCAAGGATCTTGACGACGAAGCACGGTGCTATGACGTACGCAGGGTGCTGACCGGTCAAGAGGAGCAAGTGAGAAATATGATGAACGCACCACACGGACCCAAGACTCACCGTGGCTTTTGTGAGAACGGGGGAACGGTGAAGCATTCAATCGAGGTGGACACTGCAGATCACGGGGGAGTGTTGAGATTGGTCGAGCAGTGTAGATGAGCTGGAGGGTTTTGGACCCAGGTGAGGGTTTTCCTCCAGGACTCGGTAGTTACGAAACCTACGACCGTAGGTGCTCGGCCATGCGTGACTCTCTATGAATCTCACGTCCTCATTTTCCTCCATCCATCTTAGCACTTTGCATGCTAATCAATAATAAATGACGGAGGTACGGCGGGATAAACACAGAATGGCGGGCAGCAAGCCGCCAATCGCCCTATTTCCCTCTAACTCGGGCTGGATTAGCTTATACCGCCTTAACTCATCTTCACCATCGCCACCTTAATTCGGCAACGTTTGGACAACCTCGAATTAATAATGGAATTAGCTAACCCAAGACATAATTAAGTCCAAGATGGGATTAGAATTATGCCAGAATTATTACGGCAGAATTAGTGAAAGGCACAATAATACTAATCTCCCCGTGGATTTTGTCCTACGAAAAAGGATCAAAATGTGGCGCACACAACTGATTTTGTCCTTGCGCCAGGGTCGCTAGGACAAAAATAGACTTGACAATCGCGGAATGTTGCAATCAGTATGACATGTCCGTTATAACAAAGTATCTCATACCCAGCTACTATTGGCTATAATATAGCTAAACCCCCCACTCAACGCCAGATACCGTTTTTTGTCATAGCAGCTAGGACAAACATCCATTATGATATGTTATAAGAGACACCTTTGATTTGGCTATTATGAAGACATGAAAAAAGTTGACGAACGCAAGGATTGACGGGAGAGCTTTCTATCCATATCTATTAGAACTCCTATATAGCTAAGCTGCCGCTACGAAAGAGCGCAAACTTTTGATCCTATTATTTGTCCTACGGTTTGGTTCACTGGGGTTATGCGCGAAGCTACTTTGGTACGAGTAGCTGCTTGTACTCTTAGTTCTGGCTGCTGCACCTCTGCGGCTATTTTAATAAGCCCATTCATTAGCATTTGGCCGAGATTTGCATATGGACGTTTTATCGTCAATCCTGCGATTTAGTATTTGCCGTACCCCTTTTTATATGTTTTCTACCTCTCCTTATTAGCTTAAATGGACATCTTTGTCGGTTTTCACAATAAGCCTTTTTACAAATATTTTTGTGAAGCCTAGGTACAGTATGATACTGTACCTAGGTTTCACAAAAGGCGCGAGGTTGGAATGGCGGTAGTAACTGTTAGCGTGGTGCAACGAATTTCTCCCCCAAGCTGGAAGTTTGCCACCAGCATAAGTATCGAGCAACGGTTCTCTTCCTTGTGCGGTGAAGATATTAATACACTGCGATGTCGATAAAAGACACGGAAGTGTGGCTGGGAGGAGGAGTGTGAAAGGAGCGTCACTGCAGAAGTGAGCTGTATTCTTGTACTTATATTTACTGATAGTTCGCTGGAGATGACGAGAACGCGCATCCAACATTCCAGTCCTCTCGAGTCGAGGGCTGTACAAATAGAGCGCAGACCTGTCACGCTCCAGCAACAGTTTGTCGCGTCATCTTGCGGTCACCGATCTCCTTCCCGCTTTCGAGTCATTCCAATCCGAAGAATCTTTCTTTCAGCGAGGATATCGACGTCCCGTTGACGGCGCAAAAGCTCGAATTCGGCACAAGTCTTGTAGGTGGATGTGGTTGAAGGAAATAGGGTCTCTCCGGTCAAGTGCTACGCGTTGTGTCTACAGATGAAGGCACAGCGTAACGCGTGGTCAAGTTTACCCGTGACGACGTTCCTGAGCTTGGCAGCTGCAACGGTCCGGTGGTAGTTGAAGTTTTGCGCACAGAGTGACCCATTCAGGTTAGTGTGGAGGACACGAAAGACATGTGGACCCCATAAATCTCGTATTACAGGTAATGTTCCAAGTATATTTTCTACTGAAGGTTCCCATCAGGTGCATGCGTTTCCAAAGGCATTCCATCTGCATAGTCGCGGTCCCGTCCAAGCAGCCCGCTTCAACCACAGCTGCATAATTGCTGGCCCAAAGTCCCAAAACGTCGCTGAGCCCATTCTGCTATTGACCAGCAAAAGCCCAAGCACCGCACACATACGCAACGATGGCCGTCAAGTTCCTGAACCAGGGCGCCAAGATCCAAGAATTCCGCGTGGGCGGGCGCAACCTCGTGCTCGGGTTCCCCACGCCGGAGCTGTACATCCAGCACTGCGGCCCGCACTTCGGTGAGACGGTGGGGCGCATCGCCAACCGCGTGTCGGGTGCTAAGGTGGCGCTCAACGGCAAGTCGTACGACCTCATTGCGAACGACGGCGTCAACTCGCTGCACGGCGGCAACACGTGGGGGCTCAAGGACTTTGAGGGGCCGTTCGAGGTCAAGAACCACGCGGGCAAGGACGCCGTGCAGTTCAAGCTCGTGAGCCCCGACGGAGACTCGGGCTTCCCCGGCACGGTGCACTTCACCGTCACGTACACGCAGACGACGAGCACGACCGAGAACGGCAAGGAGCTCGTGGAGCTCGAGGCCGAGTACGAGGCCGAGCTGGTCGGACCCGACGACGTCCAGGAGACGGCCATCAACATCACCAACCACAGCTACTTCAACCTGTCGGACAGAGAGACCATCGACGCCACGGAGGTGACGCTCGCCTCGGACCAGTACCTGGTGCCGGACGAGGGCAACATCCCCACGGGCGCCATCGAGAGCTTCCCGGGCATCAAGGCGCACGAGAAGTTCACGCTCGGCGTCAAGGAGCCCAATGTGGACCACTGCTTCCTGCTGAACCTCGACTCCAAGAGCATCCCGCTCGACACGCGCAGCCTGCCGCTGCAGCTGCTGGTCACGGCCGAGCACCCGGACACCAAGATCCACCTCGAGGTGCTCAGCACGGAGCCCGCCTTCCAGTTCTACACGGGCTTCTGGAACGACGTCCCCGCCGTGGCCGGTCAGCCCGCT
>JAHQIV010001497.1:0-11461 GCA_030463285.1 Phytophthora europaea
CGAGGAGTGCACATTGCAGAATCGCGTGAAGTGCTCACTCCTCGTCGCAGGCGTCGCTTGTGGTCGAACGCAGTAGCTGTGAGATGCTTACTTGCTCTGTCGGAGAACAAGTAAGCATATCACTGCAAGCTGATCTAATTTTTCGGCATGTCTGCCGACAATGGCAGCCCTGAACTTCAGGGCAGGCTGAAGCGCTGTGCCAGGAGTCTCTTGCGAGGTGGTACGGGTTCTTGGCACTGAGCGTGGCGGTGAATCGGACATCACCAGCGGTGGCGTGAGGGTCAAGCGGCCTTCGACTCGCGAATTCGGATGCGGCGGATGTGCAGCAGTGGGGCCTTCGCGAAATAAAAATAAGTAATTCTGACACCCCTCAAAAGACGCCGGTTATTTTGCCCTCCAAATGCCATGTCATTTGCCATGTCATTTTGAGGGCAAAGTTTTCAATTCTGACACCCCCTAATACATGCAGTTCCTCGTCTTTCTTCCGGGTTGTGGATTCAACACAGTTGCAATTCACATTTGTGAAGGCGACTACAGTGAATCCACAACATCGACAGTCACTACGCCCTTAGCACACCCCAGCTACCGTTCATGTGTGTGGAAGGACTCCACATCTAATACTTTGATCTCGAGAGACAACATTGCATGCCTTCTTGAAGGAGACATTTCGAAGCAATACGAAAAAACACTAGAGCAAAACGGCTCGGGCACATTGTTTGCTGAACACTGAAAAGTAGACTGGATGAACGCGCGCAATTTCAGTCTCATTGTTGCTTACGTCCACGCTACGACTTGGCTTTTTGGTCTTGCCACCTACTCCCGGAAGGAAAAATCTTTGTCCGCGGCCTCGGCGTGGGGTGTCGCGATGGCGCCCATGTGGTAGTCGCCGCACGAAACCCTGCGCCACAGAAAAAAAAGAAGTTAACTCAAGTCCAAGAGTACAAACATCGGCTGTGACGACCAGCCACGTACGAGGTGATGTCCACGTCGGCCAGGGCCTGGATCTGCACAGGCTGCAGCTGGTTTTTGCGGTCGCCGTGGCCCAGGCAGTTCGAGCTGCCTTTGCCGAACGTGAAGACCTTGCCGTCGTCCGTGAGTGCCACGGTATATTGCCGTCCGCAAGCGACCTGCACCATCTTGTGCTCGTTCACGGCAGTCATTTCGTGCGGCTCGATCCAGATCTTGGCGCCCCACATGTACAGTCGACCGTCCTCCGTCACAGCGGCCGCGTGGTCGTAGCCAGCCGCGATCTGCTTGACTGACAGACCGTTGAACGCCTCAACCAGGACGGGGATCGACTCGATGTTGTACACGTCCATGGCCAGACCACCGCCAATGCCCAGCTGGTTCTCTACGAAATAGCAACAACAACAAAAATGAACACCAACCCCACAACCTCCAAGCACCACGATGCCAGCACCAGCAACGTACGACTGTTGCCTCCCCAACTGTATAGCTCGCCCTTGTCCGTGAGCGCGAAGGAGAAGTCCCGGCCAGCGGCAATAGACACGACGTTGTCCTTGGAGAAGAACTCAATAGGCTCGGGCACCTCGCATGTGTCGGACTCGCCGTTGCCCAGGCGTCCGTACTCGCCGTTGCCCCAGGCCCAAATCTCGCCGTCCTTGGACAGCGCCACCGTGTGGAACTCGCCGCACTCCACCGTCGATATGGGCACGCCCTGATCCACGAGCGTCGTCAGCAGACGCGGCGTGGCCTCGTCCTTGCCGCCAGCGTGGCCGAGACCGCCCGCACCCTTCATGGTGGAGCCGCCCCAGCCCCACGAGTACATTTTGCCATCTGCGTCCACGGCGGCCGTGAAATAGTCTCCACAGGACACGTCCACGATCTTGACGCCCTTGAGCGCCTCCACCTCCCGCGGGAGCGTCTCCATCTCGCTGCTCTCTCCAAGTCCCAGCTTGCTGTACTCGTTGGATCCCCACACGTACAGCTTGCCATCCTCGTCAACTGCACAAATGCACAAAATTTGGTCACTATTTTTTCTTATGTATAAAAATAAGAAAAATAAAAGTATAAATAATTGACGTACTGGCAGCGCTGTGGCTGGCGCCGAGCTCGACGTGGGTGATGGCCTTGCCCTCGAACGCCTCCAGCAGTTTAGGCGTGAGCTCCTCGTACGCGTTGCGAATGCCGGACTTGACCACGGGGCCGTGGCCCAACTGACCCAGTGTGCCGTTGCCCCACGTGTACACTAAATTATTTGTGCAAATAAGAAATGGTAAAAATAATAAGTGTTAATAATGATAAGCACCGCATAAATGTATTCCATGGAGTACTGTAGTGCCCCAAAAACGCACCGCTGGACTGCGTGGAGAAGGCGTGCTGCAGCACGCTACGGGTGGCCAAGAACCTGGCGGAGGAGGCGCGGCGCCCGGCAGCGCGGAGAACACCGAGCAACACCTGCACCATGACGATCGCGAGCTTCCTCTATGCAGCGAATATGTGTGGCGCCACGGATTCGCTAATACGTACAGTGGCGCACTTTACTTTCAACATTGATATACATTAGAAATTGATAACCTTCAATATCATCAATGAGTACATTGAAAAATAGGTAGTAAGCACACTGTGTAAAACTATAATAGGGATCTATAAGATATTGTTTGTGTAAGCTGGACTAGACAACTATTCGGTAGCACAAATTAAGTTAGGGTGGACCACATCAAACAGTACAAATGTCAGGCAGTGATTGCGAGTATTTTACTATCAGTAATAATTGATGCACAGTACCGGTATTCACGACATCCCTCCGCGGCAGAGTCTGCCGTGGTAAATATATGTAGAGACACTTGCTGCGTCATCACGGCGTGGAATTTGCACCGCGGCTCTCATGAAGAACAGGCCCGCTTTTTAGAAACGAATTCTAAATTTAGATCTGAAACTTTTTATTAATTTCTCATTATGGCAACTACCAGCCCACTCATGTATCTACCTACGCTTGCTTTCGCTGGGAAAAACCAGGAGCGTCACATGTACTCATCCAAATACGAATCGAGGCGGTCGTTGCGCATACCCCTCATGGCCTTAATGTGGCGCTTGATCCTGGTCTCCCACAAGCCTTCGATAGTGTTAGCATGAGTACCAGTCACAGGATCCACAAAATTGAGTGTATGATTTACCCAACTATTGGAGTACCTCATACTCAACAGAGAACGGTTATTCTCAAGCGTGTGTTGCTTGTTCCCACATTTGCATACGTACGTAGCAAACATGTCCGACATGATATGGGTGCTACACGTTACAAAATGGTATGGTTAGAAAGGTGTTGTAGCCATACCATGTTCTGATAGAGATGTACCGGGGTTTGATAAACCGCTTAATAATCGGCAGCAGGGTCTCCTTTATGCGCTTGTCGTAGACGACCCGACCGAACCACCAACCTGTGCCTCGCTCCACGCCACCGAAGAGCCAGAACTCTTCGTAGTGGCGTCCGCGGTTGTACTTGCGCTTCTTTGCCAGACTTGTCTCGTCAATCTCAACGCCTTGGCCGTCTTCGCCAATCAAGAGCAACATTCCCGCAACATTAGGTCAACATAACGATTTGGTGTACGACACATAGCTGACATAGCTGCAACTTTTACTCGTGAGCGGTGCGTATCGAGGTACCTGCCAGCTCTGCTGCTTGATCGTGAGGCAGCCGCATGCACCATGCGAGGAGCAGCCGCACCGTGAAGCAAAGCTTGATCTTGTCTTCGTTGAAGAACGAGTTGGTCAACAACCCGCGGGAGACTTCCTTCCCGCTCGCATGCTGCGTACGGCGACAGCACCGCCAGCGCTTGCGCGTGGGAGCAAGTCGCATGGAGCCGTGGCACTGGGGCCAAAGATTCTCCTTGTCGATCAGCCCCACCGACATGCACCACTTAACACAGAGAGCCTCGTCGCAGGTGACCTCCATCAACTTGTCCATTGCGAAGAGGCCCTCGTCTTCCACATGGTACATATACGGAGAGGGGGAGGCCATGGCAGTAGGGGAGATCGGGGTGGGAGCTTAGGTATGCGCGCGCGAATTCATAAATGAGGCTAGCCGTAAATGATAGTGTTTTTTTGTGCGGTGGCGCCTGTGTGGCTGCCTTGTACAAGCGGGCTCAAAATGTACGCGCCATACTCAAACCGAGATGTTTGTTTTTTTCGCGCGCAGGTGGTTTGCGCGCGAAAGCGGGCTTCTTGTGTCTAGAGACTGGCAGCACGCCGAACTTCTAGCGGTTTATGTGGCGTACATATTTCAATTTACGCATGTTACCCTTTAGAAATATTCCAGATTTAGTTTTGGTATTTCAGATTTAGTTTGGTATTTCAGATTTAGAAAGCCGGCCTGTTCTTCATGAGAGCCATTCTACATCTAGATAACTGGCTACGCGTAAAGAATCAATACTCCGGTTACTATGTCCGATCGCCCACCCAAACAGCTTAGCACACAGCAAGATGAGCGTCTTATTAAGTTCACCAACCTTGCTGAAGTCCAACCGCGTGTTTGCTCAATTGGATCGTGGGTCAATCCTGATTCGTATCCTAGGATACTGCCAGTGGCATGTGGCAGTCTGCCACACGCCACGATATTTGTGGGGTGCATCGGATTGGAGGCAAGGGTCGAGTGACTGGCGGTGGAAGCTTGCACCCTTCACGGCAGGCGATACCGCGCTTCGTTCGTCAGTCGCACAAAGTAAAATAATACTCATGATAGGAAGCAGCGCCTGTCAACGCGTCCCGATGATCCGTTGCCACGGCTTTGTTGATCGTTAACATGTAGCCCGGAAAAATGCTTACCAAATATGAGGCGTTTTGTATCAATGTCGTCCGTAGTGTACGAACAAGTTAAGCAGGGCCAAAATGGCAGACAACCTGTAGAGTACAGCAACAGTGTACCAGTTTTTATTCTACTACGCAGTAGCAGCATCGGTGGCTCACGATGACAAAGGTAGCGGTGCTGCTCGCTGTCTTCGCAGTGACTTTCACGGGGACGTCAACGGCAAATATTTACGCAATTGAAAAGGGTGCAATCTCGCCTGCTACGGTTGCCCCTGTCAAGTATTCCACCGACCACGGTACATCAGATACGACCAAGGCTTCTGTCATGCACTATTCCAGCGGTAGCATCGAGTTTGAAGGCGACCACGAAAACATCTCGTCCACTAATTGGGAGGAAGCATCACCAGCTAACTTGGCAAGTAGTAATGACGAGGCGCGAGAGCGAGATCATGACGACTCGGAAGACAGCAGTGACGAAGACAGCGACCCTGGCTCCGTGGATGATGACTCCAACACCGACACCGGGTCTACCGCCGCATCCAAGGTCATGTTTCGATCCATGCACGCTGCGTTCAAATTCGGCAGCGTGATGAACGCCACCAGCACTATCGAGTCCACTTACGCGAACTGGGTCGGCCCTGCGCTCGACACGTCTATCTCCTCCGCGTGCTGGCGCAAAACGCACATCGCGAAGACGTGTCCGTGGGGATTCGACAAGAAGCTTGGCGTGTGTTGGATGCAGTGTCCGTACTCGTACCCTGTCGAGTGCGGACTCGAGTGTATCCGACAAAACGACGACTGTGCGCTCGCAATCATGAGTAAGACTGCCGTCGTGGTCCAGACCGCGTTGGCTCTCTCGTCATGGGGCATGTACGGCGATATGTCGAAGTGGGCCAAGAGTATTCAACTCGCTATCAAGTGCAGCAAGTACATGATCAGCCTCGCCAAGTCACTCATCAAATACATCCGCTACATCAAGGTTTACAACCCAGAGGCCTCGCAAGACAAGTTGCTCGCGATCCTTTATCAGAGCGACAATGTCATTATCGACATTCCTGTGACGATTGCTTATTGCATCGGGAATAAGGTGTCGGATGAAGTCAAACTCGCTGACAGCGTGCTCACCACGGCCGAGTATGCGCTGAGGGAAATCATATCAAATGGTGCCGCCATCGTGGCCAGTTGGGACAGGTTTGCGAGCTTCATGAGGAACATCACGCTGGGAGACACAGTCAGCGCGCTGAGCGAGGTGGATATCACGACCTTGAAGACTGCGCTCGAGTCCAATTCGACCTGCGGCTTCGACATGAAGCGGCTGCTGGATCGCACGTGGATGACTGTGGCAGAACTCCGTCGACTGAACCCGGACATATCCGAAGGCGATATTCGAGTGATCATGAGCCAGTCGAACCTCGTGCTCAACGATATCCCTGTCGCGACAAACAACTGCATGATCGAGTTGATCCCAGAATCGGATGAAGCTACGGCCTACATCAGACGCGGAACCCTGCGCAAGACCTTTGCAGCCATCGTAGACGATCTGATCAGCTCCGGAACCAGCAGCAACGGCACATTCCTTACTGCCAAAGAGTACGCGTTTAAAGTTGCGGATCGAGCAATGGGGTTCTACGCCATTTGGGACTGGTGGTATATGTCCTCTGTCGTTTCCGAATTCTTCCAGCCTATCTGCGCGCCCACGGAGCTTGTCGGCGAGATAGATGACGGCAATGCGAAAAAGGCGCTGGGCATGTCGATCGTCCAAGGCGCTTTCAACAACAGTGCCGGCATGTGGACGAGATTTGGCGATGGTACCGTGACTATTACGTTCCAAAGCGTTGATACCGAAGACGTGGTCGTGAATATCAAGTCTGGCGGCGACAAGATCGACGAAGTGAGCGTACCTGCAGGCAAAGTCGTGACCTGGACGTCGAGCTTGACAGTGCTGGAAGGCAAAACACTGTACTTAGATCGGTGGCGTCCTGGTTTTCTTGGTCTCTCCGGTACTGGAGGTGGTTCGTTGCTTTTGTGGGTCCCTCGGTCAACTCAGGGTGGCAATTTACAGCTCACCGCGATGCTCAACGTTAGCTGAAATGGTCCTGCGACAATATTCATGATGTGAGGAAAGTGTACTACAATAATACGATAGAGGAAAAGTGCTGTTGATACAATGTACTCGATTGATACTACATGGAGATGTCGGACACTGAGTGACGTCAGTACCGTGTTCGTAGTCAAGCATCATGTTACCAAAGGTATAAGCGGGTGTCGCTAATGAGTTTCTATCCGCAGCTTCCTTTTATTCGTTTTTAAACCAAGAACCCAATCGTGATCGCAGCTCCTATTTGATCATAAATCTCAGACATCCAAAGCTGAAATTTACAAGATTCATTTCTGCGATCTCAGCTGGTGTTAGACACCCACTTTGCAACGGCCCGCCATGGCGAGATGCACTGCTCGATTTGCGCTGACTGAAGATTCATGCGCCAGAAGACACGCGGGGTGGTGTTTGACAGACTTCAGCGATCGCAACAAGTTGGCTTGAAAGGAAATTGTAGTCTTTGGTAACCAATCAAGCTCATTCAATCTGATGTCTAACACGGCGACCGGCGACGGATAAACGCTTGAGCGCTACTTGCTGTTTGTTGGTACAATTTTGGGGGAAAGTTGACATTAAGCCGGTAAGCTGCGCGTTGTGACGTGTGCTCGATTGTCGAGAGGGAGTAGGATTCACCCTCCTATCCTCACCCGCTTTCTACCAGACAAAACGTCACAGAGTGTGGTGTCTCTGGCAGACGAAGATTCTCTCCCCTGGTAATTTACCTGCCGAGTGAGTGGCGGAGATGGCGTGTTTAGGTCGCACAGCGAAAGCAGATGTATTTTCGGGAAAGTCTTGCGCCGTGTTCGAACTAAAAAAAGGCTCACGATAGGAAGAAGCTCTTTTGACACGGACATTTGAGTCAAAACTGCACCAGTCCAATGCTCGCAAAGAAAGACCTTGGTGCCGATGAGCAGGGCTACGCTAAGCTTACTGCAGTCGACCAGCTCACTTTTCGTTTTGCCGTGTTCTAGACAGTCATGATCGTCCGGTGGATTGCGGTGTTTGCCCTCTTCGCAGCAGCGTGTGGAGCAGATTTCTCTTCGAGCTCGTACACATTCAGCAAGATTTCGGCATCGGAGCCACGACTAGCGCCAGTCGCAGCGGTGGCCCCAATGACAAATATGCCAACGAACGATACACCAGAAGCGACCGTGGCTTCTTCTGTGGAGCCTTCCAGCAGTGACGACTCTCTAGACTCCTTGGACAGTGACGATATCAGCTCAACGACCAGCGTCGTGCAAAGTTCGCCTTCATTTGACTCTTCAGAAAGGATTGATGACAGCGACGATAGTATCCCCAGCCATGCCACAAGCAGAACCGACAGCACCTCTTCGGAAGCGGATATCGGGTCTACAACATCGAACGCGTTGTCAAAGTCCGTGGATGCAGCGTTAACGATAGGCAGTGCGATAAATGCCACCAGTACAATCCAGGCCACCTACGTGAACTGGGTAGGATCCGCTCTCGACACTTCCATCGCCACAGCGTGTTATCGAGAAGCCCACATCGCCAAGAAATGCCCGCTGGGGTTCGAGGACAAGCTTGGAACATGTTGGGCGCAGTGTCCGTATGCGTATCCTGTCGAGTGTGGACTCGAGTGCATCCGACAAAATGACGACTGCGCGCTTGAAATCGTCACTAAAGTGTCGGCTTTGGCACAAACGACACTATCTCTCGTCACGTACGATGTATTTGGAAAGTTATCGAAGCTGGCTAGAGGTGTGCAAGTGGCTATTAAGTGCGCGAAGTATATGATGGGTTTGATCAAGGCACTGGCCAAGTATGTTCGGAGCATCCAGGTGACCGACCCGCAAACTTCTCAAGACAAATTGTTGGCGATGCTGTACCAGACAGACAACGTTGTTATCGATATACCCATAGCTGTCGCCTACTGCATCGGAAACTCCGCGTCGGACAACGTCAAGCTCGCCGATAGTGTGCTGATGACGGCCGAATACGTGCTAAGGGAAGTTGTTGCGAATGGTGCTACGATCGTTTCTAGTTGGGACAAGTTTACCAGCTTCATGAAGAACATTACGCTTGGTGATTCCATCACCTCCCTGAATGAGACTGATATCACATCCTTGAAGTCTGCGCTGCAGTCAAATTCCACTTGCGGCTACGACATGAAGAGACTGCTGGATCGCACGTGGATGACCATTGCAGAATTTCGCAAGCACAACCCGAGTATGTCAGAAGACGACATTCGCGTTGCTATGAGTAAGTCGGATTTCGTGCTTAACGACATCTCTATCGCGACAAACAACTGCATGAGCGAGTTAATTGCTCAATCGGACGAGAAAACGGCTTATGCCACTCGCGATATGCTGCGTAAAACATTTGGAGGCATTGTGGACGATCTTATCAGCTCAGGAACCAGCAGCAATGGGACGTACCTCAGCGCAGGCGAGTATGCTTTCAAGATTGCCGACAAAGCGTTTTCGTTCTACGCTATTTGGGATCCATGGTCTTTCACTGGAGTGATTTCTGAGTACTTCCAACCGATCTGCGGGCCCACCGAGTTCATCGGGGAAATCGACGACGGCGATGCCGAAAAAGCGCTAGGTATGTCGATCGTGCAGGGTGCTTTCAATAACAGTGACGGCACGTGGACAAGAGTTGGCGACGGATCTGTGGATATTACCTTCAAAAGTGTCGATACGAAAGATGTGACCGTGAATATCAAGTCTGGTGGAGACAAAATAGACGAAGTGGACATTCCAGCAGGAAAAACTGCGACATGGAAGTCAAATGTGACGGCGCTGGGAGGCAAGACGCTGTACTTAGATCGGTGGCGGCCCGGATTTCTTGGTCTTCCTGGTACTGGAGGTGGCTCGCTGCTGCTGTGGGTTCCTCGATCTACTCAAGGAGGTAGCCTGAAGCTCACGGCCAAGTTGAATGTGAGTTAGTATTTTTTGTGATAGAAGTGTAGAATTATAGGGATAGAAAATCTTGAGGTGAAGTGCTTCACAGTGAAATAGTGAGAATGTGCAGCGTTTGCACAATTATTTGAAACGGGAACAATGATTTTATCTACGATTAAGTAACGTGACGTTATGCTCTGGTGTGTATTATCGCGAGACCGTATGCCGCCGATATATTATTTGCCATCTCAACATCACCTTAGTATCTCACGATATTAACAGGCAATGCCTGTAAGAAAAAGGTGGAAAGTCAGTCGGTCGGTAATTTTCAGTTGATCCGTTTAAATCCGCTGTTTTGACCCTATCGCATTGCAGCATATCGTTGAAAAGCTCGTGCTGAAAACGTTTTAAGCCAATCAAACGTCAGCTCGACGCCGAAGTACTCTTTGGGCCCAAGTAGAGGCTATAGTCGAGCCGGCACTAGCAGGCTACGAAGTTCGAACCCTTCGGCCTGATTCAAACGCGTACGGGAGATCAAGTCTAGGAGCGACGCAGAGGGACCTCGTGGCGCTAACAGAGGACAACTGGCGCAGTGTTCTAGATCAAGCACGAACTAACCATCAACGCCGTAGGAAGGCTATCGGACCGATGTGCTTTGACGTCTTTGTCTTTGCAGTAAAAGAAGCTAGAGCATCGGAGTCTACGAGACGCCGAGCTACACGTGGGCACATACAGCAAGCCGCGGAAGATATTAGCGACTTCCTCGCCGAGCGTACTGATGTGCACGTCGGTGAAATTGCCCGCACTCACTGGACCATGACACAGGCTAGGCAGCCAGCTGGAGCGCCGGTCACGCTGCCAGATAGCGCCACCTTCAGACAGATGCAGCACTTGGACGCAGTTGGAGCTGCACTGCCAGCATCCAACCAAGAGGAGGCGCTCCACCAGACCGTTGCTGTCCGTTTGAATGGATCGACCGATCTACAACTGACGTTTAACGTACAAGAGCTACGCGCGCTCCTCGGTCTTCCAAGTCACAACGCACTCGGCCAAGGTATATTTGCCTCCTACCAACTTCCACCTGAGCCCACCGAAGATATGGAGGACGTGGATCACCAAGACGATTAGATACAAAAGAATTAGCCATGTTTTTTAAATGAATTTATGCATGATCACGAAAAGTCTCCTCGCTACGCTCGGTATGCGAATAGACGACACACTAAACTTGCTTACGGCTTCAGTAAAGCGCTGCAACTCCGCTTGAATCTCTTCCACGTAGAAACACGGATGACCGTTGACGTAGCCCTCGATGAACCGTAGGACGGGAACAGGTAGCATGACCACCTTCTTGCGCCTACCGGGCATTACGTGACCAGACTCCTTGAATTGAACATACCATCGGAGAACAGTACGCGCGCTGATGCCAAAAATCCGGCCTACTCGCGCACACGGTATGCCGTACGCATAGTGCAAAATTACCGCGCGCCAACGGAACTCTGCTGCGTACATGGCGTCGAAACTCGGAATAATTGGGCGTTTGCTCTCTCTGTAACGGGGTTACATCAAATAGTGTGTCACACACGAGATATGTGTTGCACACCCCTTTAGTTCATATTAAATCAGTAGGTGGCTTGAGGGCCACCCATATGCATTAGACTAGGCTTTACTATGATAGATAGTGAGCCCTATACATCCAGACAACAGGCGGCTCTGCCGCGACTAACAACAATACATT
>JAHQIV010001498.1:0-11458 GCA_030463285.1 Phytophthora europaea
GGCCGACGCGGTGATCCAAGGGGCAGCTGTGCCGGCCAGTCGCCCCGTGACCGACGACAAGAAGCCCACCACGACGCTGCAGATCCGCCTGCACAACGGCCAGCGGCTGCGCGAGACGCTCAACTTGGACCACACCATCCGGGACCTGCACGCCATCATCCAACTGTACGTGGAGGTTGCAGGGGGTTGCGGGCGTGTCTTTGATGCTCATGCTGTGGGTGTGGTGTGGTGGCTGATGTGTGCTGTAGGAACGACGCGGGGGCACAACCGTACACGCTGCTGGCTGGATTCCCGCCTCGCCCCGTGTCGACGGATCTGGAGCAGACGATCGAGCAGGCTGGACTCAAGGGCGCCGCCGTCACGCAGAAGCTCATGTAAGGGGCGGGGCTTGCGTGATAGTTATTCGAGGCAGCAGCGAAACAGGAGCGGCCAGTTCTTGTTGCACTACGTAGTGAGTTTGTTTACGACAAATGCAGTTCAAGTAATTGACCGCGCGATTGAGGTATGAGAGAATTGACTACACTCAAGTTTCTTTCGAGTTGACACAGAAACGACACGAAGTCTACTGCCTCGAACAAACATTCGTTGCTCCGGCGAAGAGTGTCTATTCGAGGTTGGAACATCTCCGGCCCGCGAGGAAATGCAGCGAATAGATTTTCCTTTCGGACAACTTCATGTAGTATAAACTGAACGAGACAATTGAGCAAATCACACTACAGTAAAAACCATAATTAGTCTGGTCCACACTACTTGCGCCGGCAAAATTCTTGGACACTAATAAGGAATCCACACTAATAAGGCACCCGCTAATAAGGTATCCATCCTCACTAAACAATGGAAACGTTAGTATAAATGGTGTGGACTATGATGGATGTGTTTTGGATGATTTATCGTCCATTTCGGGCTGAATATCGATCGAATATGATCGATTCTGGATGAAATTATCATCAAAATGGATTTGTGTATCACGGATCCCTTGCTCACGACCACTATTAGTCTGGACCAGAGTAAATGGGAAAATAGGCACCCAGACTAATTACGGTTTTTACTGTAACGATCTAGGCTAGTGCGGTGCGTTGGTGCGCGATGTGCGACTTGAGCGAGTCGCTGGTGGCAGACACGTCCGCTTCGGCGACGGAAAAGTCCGTGTTGCGAGCCTTGGAAAAGCCGGCGTACATGCGCTCGAATTGGAGTCGCGCCGAGTCGGACGTCGACGGCTTCGCGTTCTCGAACGCAGTCTGGACGTGTGCTTTGGTGATCAAGCTGTGTTATCAGACAGTAAGAAAAGGATGTGAGTCGGTAAGTTATGCAACACATAAAAAATTGAGTCTCGGATACGAACCTCGAGCCATTGCCGTTCAGCTTTTCGTGCACAAGCTCTAGCTGCGCTGAGTACATGATCTGTATGCAATTAGCACAAAACATGTAGACCGGTTAGCACCGAACCATAGCAGTAGCAGCAGCGTTCTGACAGCACGCACCGCTTGCAAGTCGGCTCCTGAGAAGTGCACACTTTTGGGGGCGCTAGCAATTTCAGGAAGGTACTCCTGTGCCTTGTCAGAGAGTTCCATGTCTTTGGAGACCGCGCGAAGAATATCTAAACGCTCTTCCTCATTCGGAAAGCCTGTAGCAACGAAGCACATGACATGAGAACTCTTCGAACACAATCGACTCTGCATTTTGTCCGACGAGCGTACCGCAATAAAGTGATTTGTCCAAGCGCCCAGGTCGAAGAAGGGCTGGATCGATCATATCGGGACGGCTTGTAGCAGCCAGAACGTAAACACCCTGGAAGTTTCCATAGCAGACAGACACCTCAGTTAATATCCACTTGTGTTGACAACAGTAATGAGACATCGCCTACCTTTCGAGCCTCTACTCCATCCAAGAACGTAAGTAGTTGATTCACCAGGCGATCGGTGACACCTGTATTATCGGCACCACGGCGGGGAGCAATGGAGTCGAACTCGTCCAGGAACAGCACTGACGGAGCAGCTGATCCAGCACGCGCGAACAGGTCACGAATAGCTTGCTCGCTAGCGCCGATGTACTTGTTCAGAACCTCAGGACCCTTCACACTGATAAAGTTCAAACCACATTCGTGCGCCACCGCGCTGGCCAACAAGGTTTTGCCGCATCCTGGAGGACCGTATAGCAGCATTCCAGCCGGGAGTTTGATTGGTGTGTTGTCATACAACTTTGCATAGCGAGTGGGGAGCTCCAGGGTATCCTTGAGTACTGTTCGCACATGCTGCAAACCCCCAACGTCACTCCACTTGATAGAGCTCTTAAAGAGATCAACTCCAATCAATGCTGTTGGCTGGAAGTCTTCAATCCCCTCGACAAAATCGCTTTGCTGCACCTTGTAAGTTACCTCGAAACTCTTGCTGGGTTGAAGCAGTGTATGCCGCTTGAACATTTGATGCAATGCCCGATCTGTGGCACTTGATAAATCTCGAAGACTGTATCCTTCTGTCAAGGACGAGAGCAAACCAAAATCAATAGTAGGGTCAGCGACAATCTGCCTGGACTGCTTTGTTCCTTTCCCCGTCGAGTTCGCGTTGTCAATCTTCATTTGCAGCATCTCGCAAATCAGTGTCTCGCGTCGCTCAGCGTCTGGCGATGAAACTTGAACGGGGCGGTCGAAGAGCCCGCATCCTCGCAAAGTCTTGTGGATGCTTGTATCAGATCGAGCAACAGCGACAACTGCAACGCTTTTGCTCTGCATCGCGCCCCCCACTGTATCCAGAAGCTTCCTTCTTGCGTTCTTCTTCTGCGTGTCAGACAAACCCTTGATGACATCGCACTCGCGCTTGAAAGACGCATTCAACTCAGCTGTTGTTTTCCACATCCGTTGGCAGTTTTGATTCATCAGAACCAAAAGAAGTTCCGCGATACGTCGAGAATGTTCATTTGCAGCGCCTGCAGACTCGTCTTCTTCGGGCACTAGAGCGTCCAGATTATCCAAGACGATCAAAGCGGGGGCATGTGCCGATGCATCTTCAAACGCATCGTTCAGCCGCGATTTCACTGACTCCATCTTGTGTCCGCGCAAGTTTCGGCACTCCACTATTGTCGTAAAAGCCCCGAATTTTGAAGATGTTTGTACTTCGTGCACTAACGCCCGCAGTAGTGTTGACTTGCCGCTGCCTCGCTCACCATGCGCCAAGGCATACCCAGGAGGTTTAGTTCCCAGCAGGACTCGTGCAGCTGAGGCATCTCGCGACAGTATGGGGCGCACTGCTTTTATTAAGGACGAGTACGCCTTCGCACCACGCGATAGCTCCAGAACTGAAAGGTTCAACGCGCTGATTGACGGGGTCTTGGAGCGCATCTTCACTAGAACTTGCTGCTGGGATCCTACGGCGTTTTGCACAGTCACTTGGTTCGACGATAGGACGCTGCTATTGCTCCCTCCCAGCACAGTATACTTCTCCAACGCCCCAACTGGAACGCCTACGCATGATAAAAGCAATCATCATTAGCGTATCGTTCCACTTGCATATTACAGCATGCATGAAGACAACGCTTACCTTCCAATTGCTCAGCACTAAAAGTATCCTCTGCGTCGTACTGGACTTCCGCAATTGCTTGAACGATTTCTCCACTATCCAGTTGAAATCGAAGAACCGAACCAGAGCTCACGACATGGCTGCGGTCGTTGGAGCTACTCCACCGCAAAAACGCCAGCTGAATTTGGTTTGCCAAGGCAGAGTATTCGCCGTCTGGGCTATCGGGGACAGTGAACAACGACACCGAAGAAGGAGGAAGCTCCGGCAGCTTTAGAACGCGTAGGTGAACGGATTGGTTCGCCCTAACATCCAGGCTAGCGCTTGCGCCTTGGTTGAGCACAACATGACCACGGATAACTTCTTGGGACGCCTTAAGTCTCGCGACATAGCATGTCGGCTGAGTTCTGTCGTTGCATTCATGGCAATTGTGAGTATGGGATTCAGGCGTTTAAACGAGTGAGTTGCAAACAACATGCGTACACATACCGTGAGCTTTCGCCCTGCTCGCTTGATTCGGGAGTCATACTCGCAGGTTTTGATGTCGCACTCCATAACGCGACTACAGGTGCTTCTTGAGCATCTGAAGGAGCATCGGGGATGACTGCACCGTCGAGCATCGCTAGAGTTTCCGGGTGAACCCACAGCTCATCGACCGTATCGTTTCGAATAGTCCCAACCTCTTCCTGCAATATTGAGAAACCCAGACACAGGGTTTTGTGAATAAAATGAATACCATCTCTTCAGTACAACGGCATCGCACCTGGACGTGCAGTGGCGGTGACTGCTCATAGTACAAATCGGGGCTCAGCCCACGCTCTTGCCCTTGCACTTGGCGCTCTTTTGGTGCCACAATAACCTCCGATATCGGCGTCAGCCGGGCGTGCTCCCTACAAGATCAACAAACGTTCAGGAATTCTCAATTCCAACATTCAAATCCTTTGACCGCACCGCTCGACGTACATTCCAACAGGAAGAGACGCGCGGACGCGAATGAGCGTGTTCTGATTGATCCAGATCGGACTCACTTGCTTGTCATTGACCACGCACATCTGCAGTCGCCATCAACACACGAATATCCTCATCATCAACAACTCCCTCCCCCTTGCCCCCAAACGAATCCACTACTTATCCACCACATCCTACCTGTCGTAGCAGCTCCGTCTCGATAGCCCCCGCATGCAATTGGATCAGCTCCCAGTCGTCGGGCGTGCAGGGATCCACATTCACCTGCCGAGCTATGGGCAGCGCGTCCACCACATGAACGCCAATGAACGTCTGCGGCGCCTTTTCCAGGTGATCTTGCTACACACAGAGAAACACCGTCAGCACCACGTCCTCCATCAACACCCCAACCTCAGCACGTACCAGTCCAACACAGCGCGCCAACTCTGCCGGCACTTGAATCACATCGCTGCAATGCAAGCAGCCACAAGCAGCCGTTGAGTCAATACAAAACCCCTCACACCAAGCTCTCTCCTTCGTCCACCTCCGCAGCGGTCCGTCCTTCACGAGGCCGCCGATCCAGCCCACACACACGCGCTGCACGTATCCGTCGACCGTCTCCCACGACAGCTCCAGGATCGTCGAGCCAGCGCCCACCTACACACAGCGAATAAACCAACCAGCGAATGAGCGGACGAGGAGAGAGGGAGTTTTGTGCTGGATTCGGACGGAGAACGCCAACGCACGAGCTCAGGGCCGCCCAGGAAGGTCTGCACGAAGGCCGGGGGGAGGCTCACGAAGCAGCTGCTCACGGGCACCAGAACCGGCGCCAAGAACGCCCCGCGCGCAGCCATCTCGGACTCGCGTTGCAGTTTGGTGAATGAAATGCTGCGTCAACGCAACGCACTTGGAGCTACGGTAGCAGGTTTGACAGGGATTGATGGAATCGTACTTAGTAGGAGGGGGTACAAGTTGAAGTGGACTGGTACAATATCCGTTACTCTGACCAGGTTGGCTGGCTATTTAAGTGTTAGTCCTGAAACGGAGAGCAGGGGTGAGTATTTTGCGATTCCTCCTCGGGGTATCGAAATGCGAGAGGAAGAGGCCAAGAAGACGTCATTCCACAGCCAGTGGACGAGTGGAGCGTCCAAGAAGCCAGCGGGATGGCGCGCGCAGTGCCTCGAGTTCCTGCACAAGGAGGGCAGACTCACTCTGCTGCTCGTGATGCTCGGCATCTCTGGTACGTTTTGCCACCGATTGATAAGCTACGAAGGTGCTCACGGATCGCACGTTGCACTGGTTGCAGCCTCTCTGGTGGACGACATCATCGACATGGTCGTGCTGGGGCTGAATCGCACTCGTCGGGAACTCCTGAACGTCACTGGTTCGAGCGATTCCCCGTACGCCGAACTCGCAGTCTGGGGCGCGTTTACGATTGTCGTGGCGACGGCGAGCGTCATGTGGACGGCAGTGTTCGACCCGAAGGCTGCCGGCTCTGGGATCCCCGAAATGAAGAGCATTATCTCGTACGAGCGACGCGAGGATGCCAGCAGATACCTCCGAGCGCGGACGCTGGTGTCCAAGATCGGTGGGCTTGCACTTGCTCTCGGCAGCGGCGTCTCCCTTGGTAAGGAGGGGCCGTTCGTACACACGTCGTCGATCATCGCCCATCGCTTGATGAAGCATGTGAAATGCTTCCGGCGAATCTACGACAACGACTTCATGCGACGGCACATGTACGACGCAGCGTGTGCCGTAGGGGTGACCACCACTTTCCGAGCCCCCATCGGTGGGGCGTTGTTCGCCATCGAGGTGACGAGCACGGTCTTCATGGTGTCGGTAGGTACAGCTCAGAATTTCCACCACGACAATCCACATGAACTAACGGTCATTTTCCACGCTGTCGCCGCAGAATTACTGGCGCGCCTTCGTGGCCTCGATCAGTGCTTTGCTAGCGCGCCAGGCAGTGTACATGGCGCATCAGGACTGGGTTGCTGCATACCACGCGATGTTTGCAACGAATTTTGCGGCTGAGTCGTTTGCGTTTGCTGAAATCGTGGCGTTCGCGATGCTGGCCGTCCTTACCGGCTTCTTAGGTGCGTTGTATGCCTCGGCCGCAACAGCGCTCAGGCTGCGTTGGAAGGCTTGGGCAGCAGGTAAATCGGCAGTGCTGACATCTTGGACAATACTTTTCCCCCTCGCGGCAATCCTCTGTTTGCCAGTAGGCATGACTCGCTTAGCGTTCGGCGAAATCCTAGGTGACCTCACCAGTTCAGAATCCAAGCTCCCTGATCGATGGCATGCCGACTTGTCGGCGTCTGTGTTCATAGTGCTCCCTCTTTCGGGACTCATCCGCTTGGTCGTGACAGCACTGTCCTTCTCTCTGCCAGTCCCTACAGGTGACTTCATTCCAACATTCATAGCGGGGGCCACCTTTGGTCGATTCTTTGGTGAGGTCCTTCGGCTTGTTTTCCCGACCGCTGGAATCGTTCCTGGTGGATACGCACTGGCAGGTGGCGCAGGTTTCGTCGCCTCAACTACAAACACGACCTCCGTCGCAATTATGGCGCTGGAATTCACCGGGCAGTTTGTCTACACGATCCCGCTGATTCTCTCGACGCTTATCGCTTCAAGTGTTGGCTGTGCGCTCCGCGTATCTGTATACGACAGCGTCATCACCAAAAAGGGTTTCAGCCACGTGCGCACACTGGAGCTACAAGACCTGACAGCACGTGACGTCATGCTGCGGCGATTCCCTGTTCTCACGCTTGAAATGGTCCGGACAGACCTCGAGTGCGTTCTCAAGACAACCACAACGCAAACATTACCTTTAGTCGAGAACATGGACAACATGGTGTTCATTGGGTGCATTCCCTGTAGCAGCATTGAAAAGTTCATCCGAGTGTCATCGGATGCCGAAAATGGGTCAAGCATTCAGCTTCGTGCAACACTTCAGCTTCCGGGACAAGACGACACCGCAATACTTGCAACAAAGGATGGCATGCTCACACCTTCCGTCGCTACCACACAGACTATATGCAGTCAACAGGAACGAGCGTCGGTCGTGATTGAAAAAGCCACCCCAGCAACCTCCATAGCTAACGATGACAGCAGCCCGCTAGCGTCCACAGACCACTTGACAACCGCTGAGGAGACCTTCAGCAGGAGCCTGCTGATCGACTCCACCGCGCTTCAAGTCGACCCTGACACGTCCTTGCAGAAGGTTCACCTGCTGTTCGAGACGATCAAGTGCTCGAGAATCTGGGTCACGCGACGTGGTAAGCTCGTTGGGTTGCTACACCGGCAAAATCTGCATGCTCGCATCGCTGAACTGAAGCGGAGGCACGGCTTAGTCTGTCCGTCTTTACCGGCTCGCTCCGGACACCACCTGCCAAATTGACCTGGCAAACAACACATGTACAATCGACTCATATATATCGTGGCAAGTCAAGAAACGCACCACCACGTCACTCCATCTGCGCGCAACTGATCCAGCAGTTTCTTGGTTATTTTGGGTTGATTTTTACGCTGCTGGGCATCTTACTTGACTTGTGCTCGCTCCTTGCAAGCCGCCCAAAACCGATAATGTAAGACTTCGATCAACTCCCTAGAATTGCATCTCTGTTAATGCATGGAGGAAAATGGCATCAAACGAAAACAGAAGAGCACAATGTTTAGATATGTACTCTGCGGCAGCATGAGTATAGTACAAATACATAGCCACGGGGGCGAGCAGCTTCCTGCGAACTGCTGCTGCTATACAGCTAGCTGCCGCTGCGATCAGGAATAAACTGGACTCAGGAAGCTGCTGCCCGTTTGAGCCATACCCGTGGCGTCAAAATGACCAGTCAAGGCATCACAAGGCTAACCTGTAGTGTTGTGGTGTCGTCCGCTCTTCTTGGAGTACGGGTAGCCCAGAATGTTCAGGGATTCTCGGCTGTAGCCGCTGCTGCGTTGCGACGAAGACAGATCAGTGTTCTGCGCCATTGGGTTGGACGCGTAGCTGTCCCGCGCCGAATAGTTCTCCGTGGCCGGGCCATTGGGTCGCGCACTGAACGAGTAGTCGTCCTGCGTCGCCGGGGCATTCGACCTGCCAGACTGCAGGGCCGTGTTGTTCGAAAGCAACGACGCGTTCGTATTGCGCGGTGCCGTTGACGCGTAGCTGTCCGCACTAGAGAGCACCGACGCGTTGTTGTAGCGGCTTGACTCACGGCCTCCAGACCTCATCGAGTTCTGCTTGGTCGGGCGGCGCAAACTCGTCGCTGGAACGTAGCTCTGCGGAGATGTCACCGTGTTGGCATAAGGATCCGCAGCACTGTACGGTTGGAACGACTGCGGGTTATAGTGACGCGAGTCGCCTGTCGACGTTGCGAGGGCCTCCGACTCGCGCATGTCATCCACATCGAAGCTTGAGCGCTGTTCTTCATTGCCGTACTGATCAAAACCGGAACCCGAGCGAGGCACAACCGGAGGGGCAAGCGTGGGGGCAGCCTTGATGTTTGACACAGTCGAGCGACGAGGGCTGGTGGCCATGTTGTTGCTGAACGCATAGGTCGGGGGAACGTAAACAGGTTCAGGCGACGGCGTACGATCCGAGTCTTGCGAGGACGGCGCGGATGGAACTGAGGAGTGATGCAACGCAACGGGCGATGACGGTGAGTCCACAGCCATCGAGGCAGCAACAACAGCGGCGGGGACGACATCAAGGGCCGGTGCGTGCGAGCTTGCATCGCTCAAGCGCGAGCTGGGGCCCTTTGAGCTGGCAGCCGGGGAGAACGACTCGGCGTAATCCACCGTCGGTGAAGCAGGTCGGTGGTTGTCATTGTCCGAGTGGAAGGTCGACGCACCCGCAGCCGCAGCCTTCGCTGTAGGGGACAGGTACTGGTTCTCGACGTCGTTCTCTGGGTCGGTCAAGTCCTTGGACGCACGGTTGCGGCGTCGGATGAGGATAACCGAGCCCACAATAATCAGCAACGCGCCTACACCGCCTACAACTCCGCCAATAATTGCTCCGTTTGACGACGTAGACGACAAAATGGTGTTTCCATCGACACCATCCGCCGTCGACGCCGAGTTAAACTGCACGCTGGACGTGGCACATCCGGACGTGCTGGTGAACGCAAACGTGCTGTTTAATGTCTCGCCATCCTCCGACGTGACCGAGAAGTCTACGCTCTTGTACCACGTGCTGGACGTCAAGCCCGAGTTGGCCGAGTACAGGAAACTCGCCGACGTGCTCGTGGCGCTGACGCCGGCGATGGTGGCGGCCGTGATGACCTTCTGCGAGTTGTAGAACTGCAGCGGCACGTACGAGGCCGACGCGCCCTCCATCAGACACGCCTTGATGTCGCCCGTCACGAGCGACGTGGGGCACGTGCTGAACTTGTACGAGACCTTGGTGCTCGAGTCCGTCGTGTCAATTTCCAGCGCCGCCATCGAGTCGGCCGAGAGCTCAAGCGAGCCGGACGCGCAGCCGTCGCACACGTCCAGCACGTAGGCCGTGGTGGTCTTGCTCGAGTCGTCGTCGCGCGTGATGGTGATGCAGCGCGCGCAGGCCTCGTTCAGCGTGTAGTCGGTGCTGGGCACGGACGCGTAGTACTTGAAATTGTCGCTCGAGTCCGAGATGCCCTTGAGGCGGCATGTGCCGTAGGTCGGGTCGCTGATGTTGTAGATGGACACGACGCCCGAGGCGGCGCAGAGCTCCGCGAGCGCCGCTGCGGCCGCGACTATCGTCCAGCAGCTGCGCATGGCGATGGTCAAGTGGAGAGGGTGGGAGGTTCTGCTGGGAGCCTGTTGTGTTGTGCGAGGAGTATGGAGTGTATGCCGCTGTCTCTGTCGAGCTGGTAGGGAAAAGAGGACAGAGATGGGGAGGAATACGCCGCTGGTGCTCGTGCGCTCGCTCGCTCGCTCTCGTCTCTGCGCTGCGCTTTCGGTTGTGAGTCGGCATTCGATCGACGTCGAGGCCTGAGCTGGCTCCTCCACCGCTGGTCAGGGCGGAAAATTGTGCTGCTGCCACCGAGTGCAAAAAGAGGCGCGTAGGGCTGGGGCTCCGAATTATCCGCAGCTGCACGCGGAAACTTTACAGTTTAGATCTGACAAGTGTGTAGACTGAGTTCTTCTTCGTTGTAGTGGTTTTTATATATGAAGATACCGTTTCAGCGGGGGATACGTTTTTAGGAGGGGAAATTTGCCGAGCGGAATTGTCAGCTGCATTTGCTAAAGTCACCGGACACGTCGTGTCGGCCGTTGCAGCGAACCAGACAGGGGTTCAGCTACCGGTGGCGGTTCATAAGATCGAGGGACTTTGGCTGAGCCCGCTGCGCGTGACGTGCCGCGCAGCGAACTGTGAGCTGCCGTGCCGGCAGCGGCGGTGCGGCGCCACTATGCATGCTCGCTGAGTTGATTTTTGCCGTCTGGGAGTGACATCACTAGAGCGCTAAGCGCTCGACGCCGCGAGCGGCGCGGACGACACTGGAAGGCGCTGAAAGGCGGCCGCTGTTTCGTACTACAAAACGCGATGCTGGATCGCGCCACGTTTTGCAGCCGCCAACTAATAGGATCTCACCCGAGCCAACTTTTTTTAAGATGCGGCTGGATTCGAGTCGCTTCGCATAGGGCTCAGCTCAGCTGAAGCGAGTACAGTACATGTAGGTATCATAGCTACCTCTTGACTATCACAAGGCGCAGGGTCTCGCTTTGTCGGCAATGTCGACTCGGCATGGTGGCTCACAATTTGTGGGACCCGCTGCTCATGGAGCAAATTTTCGGCTCGGGGTCCGATCATGTCCGCTTGGAAAGACTTGCCTTTTTCTGTCGTCTTTCCACCCTGCGGCAGGGCCTGCCACCATCAGGGGGGGGGGACTCGCTCGCTTTGAATTGACACCTCGGCGCTCGCGGCGACGGCAAGTCGGCATTGCAGTCGCGCCGAGCGCCATCGGCATTATGGCAAGCTGGTTTCGGCGCTGCTGTCGGCGGTTGAAGCTTCTGCGGCTGAAGGCGGCCGG